>OY997588.1:31964913-32102413 GCA_963921825.1 Erodium maritimum
AATCAATTCATCACATCCTTACCTTAGTCCTAGATCAATATGATTTAGTTTATGGCAAAAGAGTAAGAACACAAGGCAAGGATTGAAACAATAACATTCATATTAATTGATGAAAGTAATACAAATATCAAGTAGCAATCCAAACTACACAAAACCTTTGATGTAATCCTCGTATCTCTCCTTTTTATCTTCTCCCAAAAGCTCTCCAAGTGTGTTTTCTCTCCAATTTCGTGATACATTCTTTTTTAACCTAATTCCCCTTTTATATCGAGTCAAAAACCAATTAAAACAGGTAATCGCAGTACAAAAACGCGTCTCAGAAGTTTTGCACGATTCGACGCACGGGGTACGGATAACCGTGCATCTTTAGTAGACTTGCATGGTTAGATGCATGACGTGAAATTACCTGGTGCACTTTTCTGGTGCTTCTGTCCAAAATGCATGGTTAGATGCATGACGTGCAAATACCCAGATCATTTTTCTAGCGCTTCTGTCCAACTTCCAATTTTGTTCCGTTTCGCTCAAGATTTGCCCCTTTTTGCTCCAAATGCTTGGTGAGCCCTGAAATACGACTAATGACACAATACAAGAGAAATACTCATCAAACTACACCATCCCGGGACTGAAAATCTCAAGAATGTGGGCTAAAAATATCTGAAATGGATGTATTTTTCGTTCACATCAACACCCCACACTTAAGCTTTTCTCGCCATGAGAAAACCAAACTACTCAAAATAGTAAGATATGTCCCGGTTCAACCCCGAGGTTCACCTCGATATGAGGAGTTCGGGCCTTCTTTATTCAAGCATGGTAAAGTAAAAATGCAGCATGCAAAAAGGGTACAAAATTTAGTGACAACTGAGTTAAAGTGTACATATCAATCATAATAGTTTTCTCGGAGTTAACACACCACAAATTCAAATAAAGTTCACGAAAACACATAAACCGATGAATGCAAATAAGCAGGCTATTACTCACACTAAAGATCGACTCTTCTAACTAGCACTCCCTCGTTGACTTTTCTAGTGTGCTTCCTCTTTTCCCTACTACACGGACCTTCGAGATTCATATGCTACAAGCTAATCTCATCTCCATTAATCGTAAGGAATCATGACAATTAAGAATCAAAAAGGATTTTTATTCGGCTTGTAATGTATGGCTAGGAAAAGGGCATTGAAATGATTTAAAACACGAAGCTCATAATATATACTAAACCTCAACCTCACGTCGCCCCTTTTACCTTGCCGGCGATGGCCACGGCCGTCATGGCTGTGGCTGTTGCCGGCGGGGCTTGCTTCTCTCCCTTAGATCCACCTACCCGTGACCCTTCAGATCCAGACCCGCCGCCGCCACTCACGTCCCGACGCCGCCGCCCCCCCTTTCCCCTCGCCGGTGAGGGCTTCAGTCCCGTCGCCGCCCTCCTTACCCTGCAGACCCTCCGTCGCGCTGTGTGTGTCTCTCAGATCCGCCGCCGACCCTCTCTACATGCCGCCGCCGCCCCTCTCCGGCCAGATATGCCGGCATAACTCATAAGCTGGGCAGATCTGCTGGCGCTACTCGCTCCAACTCCTTCCCCGATAGTTCCCACCGGCGCCCGGCCTCGAGCATTCCGGCGAAGCTCCCTCCCTCCAGCCCTTATCCCGTTTACGACGACCCGAGTTACTCCACGGAAGGTTCGGTTCGTGGTTTGTGCGGGTCGTTTTTTTACAGTTTTTAATAAACTGCACTTGGTGCAAATTAGGTGTGCACTAGTTGCATAGTTTGTGCGCACTAGTTGCATTTTTGGTGTGCCCAATGTGGCACGGTTTGGTGTGCCCGCTGTGGCACGGTTTGGTGTGCACTTGTTGCACTTTTGGCGTGCACGGTTATGTTGCACGTTCTGGGCGCATGTTGTTGCGTTGCAGGTTTCCATTAGGGGTCGGTAATATTATGGTCTAGCTTGTCTGGAGTCTGTAATATTTACCGTTGTGCTTGTGCTTTCATTGGTTGTAAGTTGTGAAGGATCGTATGTATGTCTTCACCGATTGATATATAAAATCCAGCTATACTCCTTTTCAAAAAAAAAAAATTGTCTAACATTTTTCATCTAACACCCCTAACCACTTCTCATATATCTCGCTCACTTTTACCACAAGTCTCTTCCAAACCACTTCTTAGACTATCTCTTTTAGTCTACTTTTTGGGTTAAAAAATATCTTTTCCTTTTTTGCCCCTTTATTTCACCTTTTCGTTTCTCTTCTCTTGTTTTTTTCTTACCCATTATATTTCTTGGGTATAAGAGCATCCACAACCATGGGCGAGATGGCGCTGGCGAGGAGAAAACGACGACGAGGAGCAGGCGGGGAGATGTCGGGGAGCCGGCGGGGAGCTCGCTGGCGAGGAAGGTAGCCGTTAAGCTCATCGCTGGCGAGGTTGACTGAGCCAGCATCGGTCGTCACGCTGGTCGTTGGCAATTCCCTCGCCAGCGACACGTGTCTGGTCGCTGGTTCAATTTTTTTTTACTTTCCCCATATAAATAAGACCCTTTGTAATTCATTTTTCACCCACATTCATCATCTCTTCTCTCTTTTATCCCTCTTACTTCCAAATTTTCATTACAATGTCGTTCAATCTCACCGAGTGGGGAAGCATTTATAGGTCGTTGACGGACGACGCGATGACCCATGAGTTCTTTTCACCGAACCTTTCCTCTAACCTGACGGTCAATTCCTCTCCAACTCTTACCGAGCCCGCCGACGTGGTTCAACCAACGGTAAAAGGGAAGAGATGCTTGTGAAGCACCGACGAGGACGAGCGGTTAGTTCGAGCTTGGATGCACCATTCGTACGACTCAATTCACGAGAATCTGAAGCATAATCTGAAGTACTGGGCGGCCATCGCTGAAGAACTTGCTGGTACTCGTGGCTGGGATGATCCGTTGAGGACGGCTAAGCAGTGCAAAGACCATTGGGGTCAAGTCAATACCAAAGTGACGAGATTCCAGGGGCTATTTGTCAAGAACTGTAGGGACCACCGGAACGGGCGTTCGGATGAAGAAATCATGACTTTGACCGAGGAAAAATACGAACAGGAGCATGGACATCCTTTCACATGGAAACATTGGTGGAAACTTGTGAAAGACCAAAACAAGTGGAATTCATATTATTTTTTCGTGGAGGAGCCCGGTGAAGGGACACCGCGTACTCAGTTCGATGTCGAGGAGTCTAGCGACTTGGGGAAGCGCACTCGTGAAGACACGACGTTTGAGGACAGCCAACAGATGACGGGTGCTAATACGGAGTGCCAAACGATGTACCAGAGGCCTATGGGCTAGAAGGCTGCCAAGGTTGCGAGGCTCAGAGGTAAAAGCTCTGCACCCTCTAAGGTTGCGGTTGCCGAGCGCGTTCATATGGCCCATTTAGCGGCCAAAGAAGCAAGCACCGCTAGGACCATTGAGACCGCCGCGCAACTGAAGCTCAAGGCATTCGATCAGTGGGTGCTCGCGGAAGCAAAGGACACTTCAGCCATGACTCCCCCCAGGAGTCCCGAGGAAGAGATGGTGTTGGTCATATGTTGGTTACACGACGCACGACCGGGCCCAAATAATAGGTATTGGCCGGTAGTGTTCGCCAATTTTGTCCACAATGCTCCAGTCGGTGCCCCTCTACGAACCCAAAAGCAGTGTAGAGACCACTGACAGCATCTAGCCTAGAAAATCCACCGTTTTGAACTTTGCTACCGTTTAGCAGTTCAGACATCCCCGCCGAGAAATGCCGAGAATTACCATCGCTCTGCAGCGGCGGACGAGTACTTCAGGGGCCATGGCCAACAATTCACGAAGTGCTATCTTTGGGAGGTCGTTAGAGACCAACCCAAATTCCTCCAGTACGTTCACGAGATGTAAATCGTGAACGTGTAATAAAATTATCTATCGTTTATGTTTTTATCTATTGTGTGTGCGCTATCCTAATTATAATAAAATTGTGTTGTTAATTTTATAATATTTTTTTGTTTTAAATATACTTTTTCCCATCTCGCCGGCGGCTCCCCACCGGCAACGAAATCGCCACTGCAGAGCTTGCTGGCGGTGAGCTGGCTGGGAGAGGAAAAAACCTTTTTTTAATCCATCTCGCCAGCTGCCGGCGAGATGGTTGTGGATGCTCTAAGAGAGGTTTCCTTCTCCTTTTCTTTTTTCTACAAACCAAATGGCACATCAAAATTAAGAACTTCATTTTCTTTGTAATCACTCAACTCACAAGCAATTTTCCAATACCCCATCTCATGAAACACATAAGATAAGAAATATGGGTTAAAAGACATTAGGATGTACAAGAAATGACGGGCACATAGGTTTGTAGTGTAAGGGTTAGAAACGAAAAGTCACAGGCTCAAAATGGGTGAATAAGAAATAATGTAAGGTGAGAGATTTGGCTCAAATGCTCCAAGGATGGCCTAAGATCATTTTCTCAATTTAACCATGTTCCTTACTCTATTTCGCCTCAAATGGGATACACAAGTAGTTCTAGACTCAGCTTACAATGTATAGGAACCAGAGGAACCAACAACTAAGTAAGTAAACACTCAGAGTGCGAACGAAAGAGCAATCTTAATGCATGTATTTACGCTACTTGGTTGATTCATGCTAATCTATGTATGAATTTGAACCGTGTGTGAAGCTGACATGTGAAACAGTTCAATCATCGAAGTCTTAAGATCCTTCACTCTCTACTCAATCATATCACTAGAAAATATTTTTTCTGATTTTTTAGACAAAACAATGCAACATGATATGCAGACCAAAAGTGCAAAATGGAATGCAAGCACCCCACCCCCACTTTAAACTGCAACATTGTCCCTAGTGCGACTCTAACACATATGTCCACATGCACCCCACAACAAGTATTCACAATAATGTCACCCCACACTTGTCAATTAGCATAGAATCAACCACCATACAGTCTTATATGCACATACTATCAGCACGGTAATTCGGGTACTCAACACCCACCATATAGCAAATAGGAGTAAAACAACGAAAATAGGTATAATGCAAGAGGGTAAGAAAACTGCCCCTCGAAGAAACGATGTGTGGTATGCTAATGACTCGGGGATCCTGTGGAACATGGATGGATGGAGAACTCCTCGCCCGATCGATCTCGTGTGAGCCTAGCGCCTCGCATGTGATCAATGTCCATATGCTACCCAATCCATTGTTGGGGTGCCTCCCAACTAGTGCATTTGTTTAACGTCGTTAGCTCTACGTAATGGGCGGCCTAAGCCACCCATGCAACGCTCTAGAAGCCAGTTGCAGAGCTCATGCACCAAACACAAACAACCAACACATAAAACCAAACAAATAAAATAAAAGGATTATGGTTATCAACAAGAAAATTATGTTATGCGGGTCTTGACAATAATCTCATTAATAACCACCACATGTAAAAAGATTAGAAAAGCACAATCGACCCACTATTATTTACAAACTCTAAATGAGGCTAGGCCACAACGACCTACTGAGGCAGGTCATCAGGCCTGGAGATGTTCAGGTGCCCGAATAACGATGTAAAATATCTTCTCATCTATGCCTGGTCCTAGGTGTACTCATTGTGTTAGTCCTCAATAGCTTGCCGATTGGCCATAATACCCACCCTATTGGCATATATACCAGCCTGTAACTCTATATACTAAAATGGCACCTATTGGGAACTAGCCTCACCCATCTCCTGCTGGGAGGTGCCCTCGTCGGCCTCAAGATGGCTTGCTGTAGGCATCTCAGAGGCGGGTAGTGTAGGGCTGAACCTTGGAAGGATTCTCTTGTCCGCTAAGAGCCTTTCCGATCCAGGTACAGGTGCCTCTTGCACCAGATCAAGGTCCCAAATTCCTAGTGACATGGCCACCTGAGTCACCACCGCACCATACATGATAGGGGTACATTGATTCTTTTTAATTTGTTCCTCCAAATACTTCAACAGATATACCTCAAAAGGGGCAGCTAATCGTGGCGTGGAGGATTCATGGGAGTGACCGTAAAAAGTATTGGCGCGATCTCTATTCTGATTGGAAAACCATGACAACCAACCTTACCTTCGGACCGAGAAGCAGCTCAAAGATCACTGGTAGAAAAACAACCTCCGGGTGTTGCGATTCGAGGTTGCGTTCTTGCAAGCTCGAGTAGAGCTCGACCCAACCGCCACCGATGCCGGAGTGCTCCTTGAGGCCAACTGGGTTCTATTCAACAAGCATGAGTGGTGGGCGACTATTCGGGAATGCCCAAAATGATGTCGGGTGCACGACTTTTCGAACCTCAATGGTTTTTCGGTCGGGTTGCTCAGGGTTTGTCTGGTAGGAGGTTGTTTTTCTAATTTCTAGGGTTTTATGTTTATCGGGTCGGTTTTGTAGTCTCGTTCACTTTTTATCGAGAATAATAAAATATGTTTTTCATATTAATTAACCGTAGACTACAGACTTACGAATCGGACCGAATTAGATCTCACTTTTTCATATTTGTGGCCTAACCAAATTAAGATTATACCGATTCTGTCTAATTTTTATTGTGAACCGTCTGAGACGTACAACAGTCTTCTCCAACTGTGGAGTCGTGCTTCCGCAGATCCAGAGATCGAGCTCAAAACTCATAGCTTCTGCTCAGAAGCTACTCGTCTTCGTTTCACTGTAGACAGATCCTAGAATTACCTTTAGATGAGGCTGCTGCAGTTGGGCCTTTTGGTCGCCCTAACGTCCGGGTTAACCGCCATCCTCATCTACATCACGGGAGTCTCGAATCTCTGTAACTATCTGTCTCTGGATCTTCTTGTTGTGTTTGTGGAAGTTGCTCGCTGATTGATTTAATTCGTTTTTGTTTTGATCTGTAGATGACAGGTATCAGCTTACGGATGAAGATTTAGAGGCATTGCAGTCTCTACAGGGCAGTTTCCAGAAGTGTGTGGTAAGTTTCAAATTCACATTTCTTCATATTTGCAATGCAAATATACTGTTTTCTGTGGTGATTTTGAGTTCTGTGTTGCGGTTTGTTCTGTCCGTTTGAATTATACATCTGGGTGACAATATGTTCAGAACTTGGTTGGTTGGGAATTTTTCATATTTAACCATTGTGTTGAAGTTCATTTGGAAATTGTAGCTAACAAATTGTCCTCTTTGATGTAAATGTTGCAAATTTTCTTGCTAGTGAAACAAGTATTATATTGTTGTGTTTAATAAGGGTGTCATCCATGTCATTTGGAAGTATTAGTATGGTTTTACTGGCTAATTCTTGAGTGAGGTCCATATCTTCTATTTGCATCTAATGTTTTAAGATGAGAAGAAAGTTCTGCTTTGTGTAACAGTGGTTTGGTTTTGATGCAGAGAGAGAATGGATTAGGTTTACGGGCTGAGAGTGGTAAGGATTACTGCCGAGTCACGTTAAAATTTCCTGGTGAAACTATCCCCAAATGGGTATGCATTTCTTTCTGTATCTTTGTAGTGAAGTTGATTAGATTCGGTTAATTCTTGTACCCCAAGCATAACTACTCCAACAAACTAGTGCCCCCTTGATTTATTTCTTGTTTCAAATTCATGTATAAACAGAAGGATCCAAATACTGGGGAACTTGAAGGTCTATCATTTGAGTTTAACCTCTGCGAAGCTGTGGCTACATGGGAACAGGTACTCGTTTCTGATGCTTTGTACAATATAACTTCATGTACCGATGTTATTAATTCAAGACATGCACACGGCTGAATCTGAAATTCAGTCTTGTCGTTGCAGTTTTATGCACAGATATTATATTCATATCAGTTTGTCCTAATGGCCGTTGCCTAGACTAGTGTCGTGTTTTATTAGGATTGTCCCATTATAAGTCTTTTTCAGTGTAAGTATTTTGTTACACATGCTTTGCAATTGATTTGTTATTTAGTGAGTTGATTGCTCAGGTTCGCAATAGTTCTACCGTACTTACCAAGGAATTCATTGATTCTTTACCAAATGGATGGGAGAACTATGCATGGCGTCGGATAAATAAGGGAAAAGAGCTGTAAGTGCTCTCTACAAGTTATTTACAACCTCAATGTCAATTAGAAATTATAAGATCATTGGTATTGTTAGTTCATTAGTATTTATTAATATTGTTTGTTTCATCTCCTTCTGAAAGTGATTTGTGATACTGTTGATGAAAATCTCAATTTGTTTTATCCTTGTTTTCTGAATATAATTTTCTTTTATGTAAAAAACTGGAAGAAATTCAGTCTCCGCCTGTTGGACATAGGACCTTGCATTGGAAATTTTTAGTGGATACTTCTAATATCCCTTCTTCCAAACTCTGTTATAATTTAATGGATTATAAATGTCATAATTGCTTGTTAGAAACCAGCATCTTGCATTTTTAGAGGATTTTAAGTTGCTATATTATTAGACACGACAATACTAATGTTTGACATAATTTCAATTCCAATGCTGAATAAAGGTCTTAACAGTGAAAGTTATCACGAAGCTGGGGTCTCTTTCTTTCCTTAATAGTATATCGTTTTTCTAATTTATTTGAGAAACCAGGCTCCTATAAGCTGCTGATAGGTTTCAGGGCTTCATACAGTCTGACTTAGTCCATCTCTTAATGCAGCAACAATTGTGAAAATAAAACTTTATGCGTGGAGAAACTTTCTCTAGTACTCCCTGAAACGCCACCCTACTTTCCACGACAGTTTGACCGGTGTGCTGTTGTTGGCAACTCGGGAGATCTTTTAAAAACAAAGTTCGGGAAGGAGATAGATAGTTATGATGCTGTTGTCAGACATAATGGTGCTCCAATCCAGGTTAACTGTAACTACATTGAATGTCATTATTCTGCTGTCTTCGCTGTTTAAGGATTTTTCCTAGTTTTTCTTAACTATTCTATTGCAGAACTATTCAGACTATGTTGGCAAGAAAACTTCATTTCGTCTTCTAAATAGAGGATCTGCCAAAGCTTTAGATAAAGTTGCAGAGTTAGACGGTACTAGTGCAAGCCCATCTATTGATCATAAAGTTAATAGAAAGTACTCAAAGTAGAAACACTAATTGTTTTAATTATGCAGAAACAAGGAAGGAAGTCTTGATTGTCAAAACAACAATCCATGATATTATGAGCAAGATGATTCGGGTTAGTAAGTTGTTTATGGTTTCTGTATTAATATGAGCAGATTTTGAATTGAGTTATGCTGCTGATAAATATTTTCCACCACTGCTGACATATTTTCATGTTAGTTAGTGTTCCTAATTAGAAGCCTATAAATATACCATAGCTTTGAAAAAGGATAATATTATTGCCATGCTTTGTTGAAGAATCTCAGCCATCAATTTTAATTTGTTGCTGTGATGCTGTAATAAGCTCTCCATCATACATTCTTATTATTAGATATCCAAATACAATGTTTTTGGCTGAAGTGGAACCTCCGTGATTAGGATGAGTTTTCTACCTATGGCATTTACGTGTACATGTCTATAGAAGTTTGGCGTCTCATTTAGATGTTTGATTGTTTCCTGTTGCATAGCAAAGAAAACCAGATTTTATTTTTATTTTATGTAACAGAGGCTCATTTCTTTTTTAATTTGTTTTTTTTGCTGAGCATCCATTGTGGTATTTGAACATTTTTGTATACTACTCACACTCTTCCCACCATATTTAGGATTTTATTTGGTACTTATTTACTTTCGCCTTATGCAGGAAGTTCCCATAAAAAATCCTGTATATCTAATGTTAGGTGCATCCTTTGGCTCAGCAGCAAAAGGAACTGGGCTCAAAGCTCTTGAGTTTGCTCTTTCAACATGTGAATCTGTAGATATGTATGGTTTTACTGTTGATCCTGGATATGAAGAGTGGTATGGCTCTTTAAACAATCACGGTCTCCCATAAACACGTTTCTCAGTATTTTAGTATATTTACATGATGAAGGTACTTAATATTATTCTCAGGACTAGATATTTCTCTGAAGCTAGACAAGGTCATACTCCTCTGCGGGGTAGAGCTTACTACCAGCTGATGGAGTGTTTGGGTGTAAGTTTGAAAATCTCTTGTTTCTATATGCTTTACTCGACTCAAACTTCAATGTGTAAGTTTGGGTTCTCTAAATTGTGCTTCTATGTCAAAAGCATCGGTATCACATTATAGCATTTTTCTGATATCCCGTGCTCTTGGTGGTGTAGCTTATTAAAATCCATTCCCCCATGCGATCTGATCCTGACCGTGTTGTGAAATGGGTGCCAAGCCATGGTACAATTAGCGCTGCTACAATTGCATCAGAGAAATTGTTGAGGTAATTGATCTGAAGTGCTACTATTCTTCTTTAGTCATTGAAATATTACAAGTTTTCAATTTAAACACCCAGTAATGGTTGCTCAGAAATTTGACTTATAACAAGGTTGCACAACAACTATCAATTAGCAATTAAAGATCTTGTATAGCTTTAGAGATCAACTTTCTGCCTGACTGAGTTGAGAAGTTATACTCCAGAGAATCATCATGACTGGTTTTATAGATTTTGCAAAGTGATGCCTAGTAAATCCATGATTCCAAGTGTCCCTTGTTTCCATTTTTACTCTTAATATCTAAACTTTATGTTTCTATTTGAACGGTGATGTCCTGAACTTTCTATGTCATCACATGTGTAGGATGGTTGGAGCAGGGTCTCTGGATCTGAAGAGGGCATGCTCAATTATTAAGAAGCAACTTGAGAGAAAGTCTAGAAAGCTAAGAAAAGCTGCAGTTGATCATCTAAAATTGGTGCAGGGCTCGACCATGTATCCTCTAGAGCACAGCCCTGGACACAGCATGCTTTGCACGGTGCCAGGCAACTAAGCTTGCGATAACTCTTGACTTGATCTGCTTTCCATGGTTGTCTATCCGGAGCGTGTGGAATTCATCGGGGGATATGTGTTATACAGTAGCTGATGGATGACAGTAGCAACATCAAAACCGCGCTCATATACAACTTAGATTCACTCTCACATTTATTTAGTTTTACAAGGCAAGGTTTGAGATTTGGCTACATTAGTTTCCAATTAATAGACAGCTTTGAGTCTTGGCTTGGTCTTAGGGTCATGAATTCACATGTAGCTTTCTATTGTATGAACAAACCAATTATTCATATCATGTATCATCCGTTTGGGTTCAGCTTTTGTAACATGATTTATTCTCTGTTCTTAGCCATAGAAGTAGAACCTAACCCGATAAATGAATCTGAATTATGTGCCTTTGATGGGTAACATGTCAATTCATTAATTTACGTTTCTGTCAGCATATCATGGATTCATGGGATTTGATTTTTCTTTAAATAATATATTAGACTAGGACTATGAAATATATAAAATAACTATATCTATCTAAGTTCAGTGAAATGCCAAGTCAGAAAACAAAATGAGGGATTCGATTTTGATTACTCTTGGTCAATGACCATGGCGGTGTAGGTATCATTGTAGTACCAGATCCTCTTGTTGCAAAATGGCACTAGTCTCCAGTAACTGAAGCAACTTGGCTAATCTATCCTGGGCAATAGCCTAGGAAAACTGACGAGCATAATGCATTATGTCCCGACACACTGTAAGGAAGAGCATGGACTAAACTATTTGGTCAGTAATTTTTGCAGCCTTCACAAACCAATCTAGCCCCCACGATGAAATTCACAGCCCATTCTGTGACTAGCTACGGTATAAAAATCAGCATTTTGTGTTTTGGTTACAGTTTGAGATTGAAAACAAAACCATTACAGTAGATAATAGCAAACTAGCCATCACATCCTCAAATATGTATGAATATATTTATTATATTTAATTAGATATTAAATATATAAATAAAATCTTCCTCTTATATGATCCATTAAGAATTAATCACACATGCATAGTTTTTCTTTTTCTCAACTTTTAAGACCCCCTTCTAGCTCTTGCCGCGCGACAGCTATGGTGCTCTCCCCCACTCTCATTGTCGACATGCTCTCTGACGTGGCTCCGCCTGTGGTTGGCGCCGCTGCTCTTGTTGGTGATGCTCCCCTTGCGTTACTTTGCCCTCTACAACCCTCTCTCGGTGCTGGAGACAAGAGCCGACTCTCCCTCCTCTAGGAGCGATCTCGGATAGGGTCTCCTTCTCATTAGGATCAACCTCTCCGGATCCGATCGCAAAACCGAGACGAGAGAGACCTTCACGCCGCCCTCGGTGTCTTCTTCTCCACGAAACGGCCTCCTCGCTCTAACCTCTCCGGACCCTAGTTCGTTGCCCCCCATAATAGTCATGACCTCGCTCTGGCTCTTCCTTTACAGGGCGGCGCGGGTCCTAGGGTTCTGCCGACAACCGGTTCCCCTCCAACCCTCTCTAGGGTTTTTTCTCCCTCACGTCACGACATTAGCTTGGTTTCCCCCACTAAGGATACATGGGCTAAGGTAGTGACTACTGCCTTTGGTCCCTCGGGCTCTAGCCCTAGTAGGGTACCGCCGCTGCAGCGAGACCCGACGAAGGGGAAGGCACCCATGGATGAGCTTCCTAGTAGACGGTGATGGCTTTGGGGTTGGGGCGCTGCCTTCCCGATCAGGCCAGGGTCTCGATCATCCCGACGTATTTCACTACTCTGGAAGGCATGGCGCGAGACCGGTCGAGGCATTTGGATACGGAGGAATTTGCTCCGGCCGACTTGGTCTCGGATCTTCAAGCTTCTATGGCAGGTCTTCAGGACGGGTTATCATCCTGCTCTTTGGAAGAGGGCGAAGTGGTGGTTCCATCCTCTCGGGCAACATCGACGACCATTCCCTACCAACGCGTAGGGGAAGGCTGTTGAGTGTCTCGTGGTCAAAGACCTAGGGCCAGGGCTGTTTGGATTCTACTTCCGGTCCCTTAAGGCTCGGTCGTGGGTCGGAGGCAACGAACCTTGGTGCTTTGATGGACGGGCTCTGTTGCTGGGTGACTTGGATATGTGTGCTCGGGAGATGCCAATTCTCGACCGAGTGCAGTTATGGGCACATGCAAGGGGTCTACCGCCCCTGGTACGGACGCGGGAAATGGGTACTTCCATCGGGGACGCGCTGGGAGTGTGTGTGGATGTCCCATGTGACCAGTGGGGCATGTGTTGGGGCGGCACTGTCAAAGTCTAGTTCTGGCACCTCCTTGAGAGGCCACTGTGTAGGGGACTGGTCCTTCGGTTTAAAGAGTTCATTGAGCCGATCCATGTGGAACTCACCTACTCAAAGCTTCCGAGCTTTTGCTACAATTGTGGCCGGATCGACCATGTCTTGAAGGAATGTAAGTGGGCGATCAAAGGCTCCCCAAGGTTTGACTCCTCCTTGCTGGAGTATCAGAGGGAGGAGAAGGTCAAAGCCTATGCAACGGATTAAAGGGAGATTGACCGTTCGTCTGCTCTACCGAGCTTCATCCCAAAAGGCCCCTCGGACCTCCATGCCTTCTGGTCTGGGGACTCAGGGTCCTACCAGAGTTGCCTCGGCTCAGTCCCTAGTTATCTCGGCACTGGTGGCCCCTCCACCACCCTCTAAACAGATGAGTGGAGGAGCTTGTGAGGGCTCAGGAGAAAAGGTAGTCGGGCTTCCTGGTCGTGCTAGAGTTGGAGAGAGTACTAGAGCGCTCAAGAGATCAGCAACTGGAGCTCCTCGGGAGGATCAGGTCAGGGCAGGAAAACATCCCCTCTAGGAGGAATGAGAGGCCATATGAGCATCGGGGACTGGCCTAGGGAGGGGTCCCAAGACGATGCTTTTCCTCCCACCATCACCATTACTATTGAGGTCCCTCGGGATCCCCGATACCCCCTTCCCCCTCTTCGTATTCTGTCTTTGCCCATGCGGTAGCAAAATACCGATTGTGATGGTCATGATACTATAAGGATCAGAGAACCATTATTCATCCAATCTGTCCTTTTCATCGTGGTTGGGGAGTCTGTTCCTCGACGCACAATAATGTAATTGGCTTTTGATTAATAATATTACAACTTTCGCTCAAAAAAAAGAAGAATCAATCACTTTTAAGAAACATGATATTCTAATTAAATGTTAATTACCAATTGATTGGTAAAGAAATATTTCCTAAATCCAATCTCTAATTTGATGGACAGTAGAGACTGAATCCTAATGAAACCCTAATAAGAAATATGTGTCTACTATTCACCTATATATACATGTAACTTATTTCATCATAAGTACACAATTCACAAACACCTAAATGAGTGTATAGGAAGGGGAGAGAAACCGAAGTTCTCAAGACGAACTACGTGGATTTTGAGCTCTCACAGACTATTAGAGAGTACTTAGGCAATCCGAATACGTTCTGGATACAAGTTGATTATATCCAACAAAGATCACCTACAAGTGCATCTACAACCACGAATGGAGGTATTTCTAAAAACCTTCTCATCTATTTTCATCTTGTGATTGATTGTGATGTCTAAGATTTAGGAGCATGTATATTATGTTTAACATGTGGTATAAGAGCAAAGTTTAGGACACACTTTTATTTCCTTGATGAAAATTAAATTGCTTGATGATATATGATGCATGTTATATCTTCTATAATGCATGTGTATTTAGTTTCGGATGAATAACAATTTTAGGATAAATGAACCAAAAAAAAATATCGGTTTGAACATTGTTCTATGAATAGTAATTGAATTTAAATAGTAATCAGATTTGAGCAGTGTTCTGTGAATAGTAATCAGATTTGAATAGTAACTTGGTTTGAATAGTATGTTGTGAAAAGTAATCAAATTTGCATAGTGAACTAGTTTGTATAGTATTCTGTAATTAGATTCGAATAGTAATCCGATTTGAACGGTGTTTTGAACAATAATCGGAAATGAACAATATTTTAAAAAAAAAAAACTTTTTTTCCTCTTAAATTTCAAAATATTATGTTTATTCCACCTTAGTTTCGAAAATTATGTTCATTGCACTTCAATTTCGAAATTTTATGTTTATTCCACTTTAATTTCGAAAATTATATTCATTGCACTTCAATTTCGAAATATTATTTTTATTTCACTTTAATTTCAAAAATTATGTTCATTGCACTACAATTTTGAAAAATTGTGCTTATTCCACTTCAATTTTGAAAAATTATGTCCATTGCACTTTAATTTTGAAAATTATAAATCTTACACATTGTAGACCTTTTTGATGTTCCAACCTTAAGGGTGAGTAAATTTACTTCTAAATATGATGAAATAGGACAACACCCTAGATCTTTTGCCAAATTACTCCACAAACATAAAATTGTTATTCAATACACAACGCCTAGATCTCCATGGTAGAATGGTGTAGTCGAAAGACGTTAAAGAAACCAAAATTCTTAGATTTTATGAATGACGATATTAGTGGGAGTGCTAAAGTGAAACATGTAAGCATTCAGAAAGTTAGAGTTCATATTCCTTTACCTCACTTCTGAATGTTGTTAGGAATTCTATCATTTTTGAAACATTGAACAATGACGATTACCTATAAATGAACGTTCACTCCATTCACACAATATAACCAATAATGATCATATTAAGTACATTCCAACGAAAGGAATATTAAAGATCCATTTTTTACAAGCCATTATTAAATCACTCATTATGACCTCGAGCTACACTAAATGGTTGTGAATACCGTCTTTCTTAAAGTAGTTGAGTTATGGTCTCCACAAGAAAGGCATTGTAGTCTGGCTTTTTGGCACCAAAAGTTTGAGGAGAGCTTCATCAGACGAAACAAGGAAGCTTGTGTATGTGATCTTTCAGACCTCTCAGCAGGGGATAGAGGACGATTCTTAATAATGGCATCCATCGAGTCAATTAATGAGGATCAATCTTTAATCTACCGATCTATGTTCCCCAAATTCGAAGATGTTCCATTGCTTGAGATCTCTCCTTAAAAAACGAATTTTGGAACTCAAGATTGAGTGGGGGCTGCCTCGGATCTCATAGGAGGACCAAAATTTGTGGGTATCCGAGAAAAAATCATGTTGTAGAAGCCATGCATTCATGAACTTATTTGGGGGAGGTCCCCAATTCATAACCCCATGTTTGAGTAGTATAGGGAAATGGTCAGAATCTGATCTCTCTAGACAAGATTGAGTGAGAGGGAAGAAGCTTGCGAAGAAAGCTTGAGAGAGAAGGAAGCGATCAATATGACTAGCTCTTGACTCTGGACCATACCAGGTGAAAGGTTTCCCATGAAGAGGGATGCCCGTTAAATTTGCAGCTGAAACAAAGTCTGAAAATGCCTAAACGTCCCTTCCATTACAAATGGAACCAGGGGAATGTTCCTCAATTTCTAGGACTAAATTGAAGTCTCCACATACTGATATAAGAATGTTGTTGGGAGCTATTTCCGAGCTTGACAGTTGAAAAGAGTAGTTGTTCCAGATTGTGGTTAATCCACCTTAAGCACTAGCAGACGGAGAAAGAATAAATTCTCAATTATTTGCTAGACCACAACCTCTTAAAAAGATAGGGGGAAGAGTTGATAACTTGTATTCTTGCAGAAAGATTAGGTTTGGCTTTGTATAGGAGATCAGACGAGCCAATGATCTTTGCTTCTGATCTGATTTGAGCCCCTATGCCTTCCAGCTAAGGAAGATCATAATTGGGATTATTGATTGGTGCGACCCGGCGACGTCTTTGTTCAACGAATCTCGAAAGCAAATGGGGGGTTGAAGATCTTGAGCACTTGCTCAGTTGGAGCAGTGGATGAGAAACCCAATCCTCTGCACATTGACCACAGTTTTGAGCTTGACTGTCCATTTTCGGTGGGAGCTACTTGTGAGTTTAAAGGTGGAGTTGGAAGTAGAGGGAAGGATGGCGAAGGGTTGGTTTGGGAAGAGGACATGGCGAGGTTAGGGGAGGTGAAGGGGAAAGTATTGAGAGTTGTTGAGATCAAAGGAAGAGGGAGCCATTTCAGTAGTGTTGTTCAAAAATTTAAGGAGGAAGAAGGATGAGATGGCTTTGGGAGTGGGTTTAATTGAGGGTGCAGGGGATGAGGATCTTTGGGTATTTGGCTTATTAACTACAACACCCACCAATTCGTGAACTAAAGAGATTGTGCTATAATCAGAAACGAGCGATTGAGATACCCGATAAGGATAATTTAATTCACCGCCATCGATATTTGGGTGGGAATTTGTTGACGGAGAATCCGAATTTTTTGGCGAATTATCATTGTGCCCTTCTATTATTGAATCCTAACTATTAAGAATAGGGATTGAGGTGCTTGGAACCTGAGAGGTTATAATGGAGAACCTTTGGTATCGGCAACCAGAGATGTGGTGATGGTCGGAATGGTGCAAAAGGACGAAGCCTTCTTTTGGATGAATTTCTTTAGAGTCGTAAGGATGAATTAGGATGATGGTGCCGAAACAAGCAACCAGCGTCTCGAAAGCTTTTGGGGACCAAGCTTCCAAAGGAACTCCAGAAAATTTAACCTACTTATAGACGCCTCCCGATTCAATTAGTTGAGAAATAGTAGGGACTATGGAGAACCATCCTTCCAAAAAAGGAATAGCTTCTGAAGCCCAATGCTCAATCGACTCACTGAAAGAAAGGTAAATTAAATAGACTTTATTACCCAAGTCTTTGAGATGAATATCGAACACTCCTTCGCTAGCCAAATCAGCTTTAATGGCGTCTAGGTCCTCGTCAGAATGAGCCATTTCCATCATAATAACCCGTAAGAATTCTCCGACTGTAGGATTTGGAGTGGCCTAGGGACTTCAGTAAAATTGGAGGAAGGTTTGGAAGAACGGGGAGGAATGAGGGAGGATTTGAGTTGAGGAGAATGAGGGGGTTGGTAAAGAGACTAGAAGAGAGTGGTTTAGATGGAGAGTGGGTGGATATGGAAGCTAGGAGACGGTGGCGCCAAAAATGGTGGTTGTGGAAGGAAGAGATTGCTTTGTTGGCATCAGTAAAGGAATTAAAATAAAGAAAAACAAAACGTTTGCCAGACTTCGAGGGTTTTGGAGGGAGGTCGATTTTAGTCGGATTTGACAAGCTGTAGAAGAAGGAATTTAGGTCTTTGGGGGTTGTTGAATGAGGGAGATTGTTTACAAAGACTGAATAAGGGGATGGATAATTCTGATGTTGGTTTGTGGAGGAGGGAGCAGGGGGTTTGGATGCCGGATCTGGTTGAAAATTCTGGCAGAGAAGCCGAGAAGGTTTGACCGACGACCAGCACTTCTTCCCGTTGATGAACTTGTCGGTGTCGTTTGACAACCAACCAAAAACAACCGGGGAAGAGGAGGGGCTTAGACGGCGGGGATTGGAGGGAGGAGGCATACCGGTGGTGGCGAGGAAGGCAACACAGTTCCCAAGTTAAGGCATCAATTCCTCAAGATATCTGTTTGTTACTTTACAGTTAAGTATAACTTTATGAAATTAGTTGAAAGTTAAGAGTAATTTTATAATGCTATCCCGTTAAAAATTAAGGAAAAATTAAAAAATTATCCGCGATTGACAGAGATATACTTTTTCATTACCAAATTATTCTTGTCGAACCTTTACAAGTCATACATGTATAAGGATATATAGACTTTGAAAAACAAAACACAATGAACACTTGAGAATTTTCCATAAAAGATAAAAGAAAATTCGAAATATTAGGAGAAAACTAATAGACAAAAATGACGTCCAAAGAACCTCAAGAAAAAACTCCACTCCAACTGCTTTAAAGAGATCATCATTAGGAAGGGTCATCTCTGTTGTCCTCACACTGTCAAAAGTCTCAGCCCTGATGATGTTCATTTAGATTTTAGAGCAAAAAGAAGCATTGATATTTTTAAAAGAAGTTTCTTTCATTGTATTTTAATAACAAATATCACTTTCGTACAGCACAACAAAAAAGAAGAACCTATCTTCTTCTTCTTTTTCTTTATTTAGTAGTTTTGTCAACCCAACTTTTCACATTTTTAAGCTAAGTAAAAAGCTTGTATATTTTCTTAGATAGCCTAAGAGCATTCATAATCATGGCGTTGGCGAGATGGTTTAAATAATACTTTTTTAATCTTGTCATCAGCTTACCGCCAGCGAGCTCTACAGTGGGGGTACTGGTGTTGGCGGGAAGCCACCGGCGAGATGGGGAAAAAGCAAATATTAAAAAAAAATATACTCAAACCCCACAACTTTATTATAATTATACATATAGCACACCGACGATAATTAAAACATAATTTAGCACACAGATGGTAATTTAAAACATAATTAAACGATATATAAGTTTATTACATGTTCACGATTTACAGCTCGTGAACGTACTGCAAGAATTTGGGTTGGTCTCGAACGATCTCCCACAGAAAGCACTTCGTGAAATGTTGGCCATGAGCCCTGTGGTACTCAGCGACCGCTGCAGAGCGATGGTAATTCTCGGTACTTCCCGGAGAGGAGTTATGAACTGCTACACGGTAGCACAGTTCATAACGGTGGATTTTCCTGGCGAGATCCTGCCAGTGGTCTCGACACTGCTTTTGGGTTCTCGGCGGGGAATTGGCCGGAGCACCGTGGACAAAATTGGCGTAGACTACCGGCCAGTACCTATGATTTGGGTCCAGCCGGGCGTCCTGTAGCCAACATAGGACCAACACCATCTCTTCCTCGTTGGTCCACGGGTATGAAGCTACGACGGCCATTGGTTCTTCGAAGAAGAGGATAAAATAAGAACGAAAGAAGGTTGGGAGATAGAGAGAGAATTGAGAGAAGAGGTGTGAAGAATGAAGGAGAAGGGGGTTGTATTTATAGCCCAAGCCGCCGGCCACAAAGGGGCATTTTGGTCTTTTTGGTGGTGGTGTCATTAATGACACACATCCCAAGAAACCTACAATTCACTAATGCAAAAAAAAAACAATTATTTGTTTGACCAAATTGAAAAACCACCAATTGATTACCGAAACATACAACAGTTTTTGTAAAAAAAATTACTAATTGATTGACATTTAAAAAAAATTACTGAAACATAAAACATAAAACAATTCATTAAAGAAACTGGAAATACAACTTAAAAAAAAACACAAGTACGTAAAATAAACAGCGGCGTCACTGGTTCATCAGATTGCGCAAAATCGTAAGTTGCGTAGTGTGGGCCTCGAGCTGCGCGGGAGTCATGGCCGATGTGTCCCTTGCTTCCGCTTCCACCCACTGCTGGAATGCCATCACCTTCAGCTGCGCGGCCTTCTCAATGGTCCTGGCAGTGCTTGCTTCTTTGGCCGCAATATGGGCCATCTCGACACGCTCGGCAACCGCTTATTTAGAGGATGATGCAGAGCTCTTACCTCTGAGCCTTGCAGCCTTGGCAGCCTTCTAGCTCATAGTCCTCTTGTACTGGGGTTGATCGTCCGTATTAGCACCCGTTGTCTGCTGACTCTCCTCAAAGCCCGGTGTGTCTTCACGAGTGCGCTTCCCCGAGTCGGTAGAATCCTCGACATCGAACTGCGTAACCGGTGTCCCTTCATTGGGCTCGTCAACGAAAAAATAACAGGAATTCCACTTGTGTTCACCTTTCACAAGATTCCACCAGTGTTTTCATGTGAATGGATGACCATAAGCCTGTTCGTATTTCTCCTCGGTCAAACTCATGATTTGCTCATCCGACCGGCCGCTCCTGTGGTCCCTGTAGTTCTTCACAAACAGCCCTCGGAAGAACGTCACTCTGGTATTTTTCTGCTTCCAGTGGTCTTTGCACTGCTCAGTCGTCCTCACCGGATCATCCCTGCCCCGAGTAGAAGCAAGTTCCTCAGCAATGGCCCCCTAGTACTTCAGATTATGCTTCTGCTTGCCGTGAACTGAGTCGTACGAGTGGTGCATCCAAGCTCGAACTAACCTGCAGTCCTCGTCGTTGGTCCACAAGACATGCTTTGCTTTGGCCTTGGACGGACCCACGTTGGCGGGCTCGGTAATAGTTGGAGAAGATTGGACGGTCGGGTTGGGGGAAAAGCTCGGGTCCAAGAACTCTTGGGACATCGCGTCGTCCGTCACTGCCCTATAGATGGTTGCCCACTCGTTGAGATCGAAAGACATAGCGAAAAATTGAAACTTTGGAAGTGTAGTAGAAGGAGAAATGAGAGAGTAGATGTTTGAATGTGTGTGAAAAATGATTTGTGGGGGTGTTATTTATAGGGGGAAGTGAAAATAGCAATAATTAGTGCTGCCAGCAACCATGCCAGTGTCGCCAACGAGTGACTCGTCAACGGCCGGCGCGCCGATCGAGGCTGTCCCAGTCAAACTCGCCAGCGAGATATGCCGGCGAGATCGCCAACGTCTCTCTACCTCGCCACGCCCTTCTCTCCTGCTCCTCGTCAGCTCCCCGCCTCCTCCTCGTCGACGTCATCTCACCGATGACTACGGGTGCTCTAAGTAAGAGGTTGTGTTTCCTTATGAGTGAAGTAGCCTTTGAGCCGTACTTTCCGACCAACCACGTCCTCTCCCGCGTCATATTTTTCAGCCATGTGATATAGTGGCAATTTCGTCCCGAGAAGCGTAACACATTAATTAATTAATTGACTTAATTATATAAAGTCCGGCTTGACACGTAACGAGACTGTGAGACTGAAAACTGCCACAGAGACGCTTACGCAACAGGGATGGACATCAACGGTCCCGATTGAACCGTGACGAAGTCAATGAGCAGTGAGCGTGAGGATGCAAAGGCGATGGTTACCTGTCGAAAGCGTAATAAAGGCATGGGCTGTTATCACTTATCAGCATATTATTGTTGAAAAAGGTTGGTGGGTCCCACGAAGTTCTTAACTCGGCCTCTCTGACTATGACCCTGACAACTCTGACTCGCCTCCTGCGGCTCAATTTCCGAACAACTCCCTCTTCTTAAAGTCCACCTGCTTCGCGCGTGACCTTCACCGCCTATCGTTGCCACCGTGCTCCGTTTTTGATGATCAAGTCGCTTTTTATTAATTTTAAAATTAAAGACTAATAACCAAAAAAGTTATAAAGTATGACCCAGAAAATAAGTAGAGAGTTGAGAGTTGGTATTAAGTATATATATATATATATATATATATATATATATATATATATATATATATATATATATATATTTTTACAAATTGACTGGAGTTGAATTCTCCAACAACTGTTGATAATAAATGGGGATTAGATTTGACTGGAGAGATAAAACATCCTAAATTTCTTAGCAATCCACCTACAAGTTGTTGGTTCTGGTCTTCCACGTCGGAACAAAATAGAACATCTCGATGACGGTGCATCCCACGCTCTCCTTGTGCGTGTATACTTCATACTCTTGACGCCATTATTTGTTTCATATCGTAGTACTAGCTCTCTTCTCAAGCAGCAAGCTCCGTCGTTACTCGTCCATCGTTTCTCTCTCTCTCTAGGTTCTAAACCCTAGCACCTACCTTTTCCCCTCTCTCCATCTTCCTCAATCCTCTGTTTTCAACACAAGCTCGGGTCTCGTCTCGCCATGAAAGTAGCAGAAGAGGACCTCATCAATGTCTCCACCCAGATCATCTCCTCGCTGCTCGATCAAATCCCTGATATCCAGATCTTCAAGGGGAGATGGTCAATCATCAGAACCAAGCTCTCCGATCTCCGAACCCAGCTCGCCGATTTCACCGACTTCCCAGCCTCGTCTTCCAACTCTCTGTCCCTCGACCTCCTCCGCGCCATTTCCCTCTCCCTCTCCGACGCCGTTTCGCTGGCCGACAAATGCCAGGACCCCGCTGTGCCCCAGGCCAAGCTCAAGACCCAGAGCGACCTCGACGCCGTCCTCGCCAAGCTCGACCGCCACATCCGGGACAGCGATATCTTGTTCGGAAGTGGGGTGCTCCAGGACGTCGTCGTTTCCGCCTCCGCCTCGAAGCGTGAGGCGGTCCGGGCGGAGGCCAGGAACTTCATCATCCGGTTACAGATTGGGAGCCCCGACTCCAAGAGCTCCGCCATGGAATCGCTGTTGCGCTTGCTGCAGGAGGACGACAAGAATGTCATGATCGCCGTCGCGCAGGGGGTGGTGCCGGTGCTCGTCCGCCTCATGGATTCGACCTCGCAGGAGATGAAGGAACAGACCGTGGCGGCGATTGCGAGGGTCTCGATGGTGGAGAGCAGCAAGCACGTGCTGATTGCCGAGGGCTTGATGCTTCTGAACCATTTGCTGAGAGTTGTGGAATCCGGAAGTGGGTTCGCCAAGGAGAGGGCTTGTGTAGCCCTCCAAGCTCTGACCATTTCCAGAGAGAACGCTAGAACAATTGGCTGCAGAGGCGGCATTTCATCGCTACTGGAGATCTGCGAGGCCGGAACGCCTGGTTCGCAAGCTCTCGCAGCTGGGGTCTTGAGAAATCTCGCTGTGGTTGCTGAAATCAGGGACAATTTTGTCGAAGAGAATGCAATTATGGTGCTCTTGGGACTTGCCTGTTCCGGGACTGCATTGGCCCAACAAAATGCAATTGGGTGTTTGTCCAATTTGGTCTCTGATGATGAAAATTTGAAGCTTTTGATGGTCAGAGAAGGTGGGATTGAATGCTTGAAGAATTTCTGGGATTCATCTCCTACAGGTAGCAGTCTGGAGGTTGCAGTTGAGCTGCTGAGGCACTTAGCTTCATGTCCTCCAGTAGCTGAAGTTCTTGTTTCGGATGATTTTCTAACTAGACTAGTTGGTGCGTTGAATTGCGGTGTGTTGAGTGTCAGAATCGGGGCTGCAATGACTGTTTATGAATTGGGATTCAGCACGAAAACAAGGAAAGAAATGGGTGAATGTGGGTGCATCACTCCATTGATCAAGATGTTGGATGGTAAGGCCATTGAAGAGAAGGAAGCTGCTGCAAAAGCATTATCAGTTCTTGTTCTGTATGGCTCCAATAGGAGGATTCTAAGAAAGGATCAGAGAGGGATTGTGAGCGTAGTTCTTCTTTTGGATCCTTCAGTACATAATTTGGATATGAAGTACCCTGTTTCTATATTAGCGTCTCTTGTGCATTCTAAGAAATGCAGGAAGCAGATGGTTTCTGCAGGGGCGTGTGTGTATTTACAGAAGCTCGTTGACATGGAGGTTGAAGGGGCAAAGAAGCTCTCAGAAAGCCTAGGAAGAGGGAAAATGTGGGGAGTTTTCTCCAGACCGTAGTGATTGTTGATATCATGGTAAAAAGAATTCAGGGATGATTCATTAGTATGTACAATAGTTGTGTTTCCTTCACTTTGGTTTTCTATGCAAAGTAGGTGTTGCTAGGTTTCTATATGTAAAGATGATCTTGGTTTGTTGACCTAACTGGATTGGTGTTTATGTTCTGTAACCCCAAAAATCAATAATTAAGATTGCTGTATTTTTTTCCCAACCTTCAAGCTCTGCTTCATTGAATTTAAGTTAGCCCTGTATATGTATACAAGCTTTCATAAATGTAACGAGCTTTGTTTCGTTGTTGAAGAGGTCAAGTTACTAATACTCGAGTTTTTTGCAGTACAGGTTGAGCCTGTAAACTAAAACAAAGGAGATTGATTACATGAGAGGTATGAGTTTGTGATTGTGAATTGTCCTGCTGCAACTGTGCTTGTGCTGGTTGTTGTACAAACAAGTAAGCCCACTTCTCATTGTCTTGTGCTTCATAATCTTTCTATGGGTCCTCTTATGATTTACCAAATTAACAAAAATAAAATGAATTTATATTGTTGATTGTATTGTGAATTTGTGAGGAGAGTTTGGGTATGGTCTGATGATAAATCATGTGCATATGTTTTTTTTTTGAACAGAAAGATTCATTCTTGGACATGTGCAAGTGGCATAATTCTATAATATGATAGTCTTGTTGTGTTATGACTTATCAAGGCCTACTTAAATCTTGTTGCAGCTTTGAGATTCGGCTCTTGCATTATTTTTCTAACCACCACCATATACAAACTAGAAAGGGACTGCTACAACAACTAGAGCCTTTATTGATAGATCTTAGAATCAACTTGGGTTTTAATTATACAACATTGCTTCTCTGATTTGAGTTTGTGTCTCTTGTGTGCAAGGATAACAAATTTAGAAAATAGAAACCGTACATTTTTCCACTTGAACCAACTGTCATCAAAGTCCAGGCTACTTCGGTCTTCTTCGTGGGCAATTTCTCTGTCTGGTCACGACTCTTCGTCGTTATGGCTTTCTCCTCACGCCTCCGTCCCCTCTCATCCTTCTCAAAGGAATGCCCATGCTTGGCCTGCTTCTCCGGCGTTCCAGGCGATCTTTTCTCTCCTCGTGCGAACCCCGGTGGCGGACCCTCACCGGCCTACTCCCTCGCAGCTGGATACCCGAACTCATCGAGCCCTCCAACCAATCCCCTTGTTTCTGGCTCCTCCAAATCCTACGATTCAGGTTGGGCAGCACAGGTGGGATCTAGGGCCAGGTCTCATTTCGCCACCATATCGACCACTGCAAACACCATCTGAGCATCACGCGGCGGTCTCCCTGGTAACGTGTGTACCAAGGAAACCCCATCTAGGGTTTGCTGTTGGATATTTACAACCCACTATTGGTGGCCCCTCCCAATCCACTAATGGGGGGTCTCGTCAGCCCACTACTAGTGGGCCCTCTCTGATGTCGCTTCTGCATCCGTCGTCGTCATCTTTGAAGCCGCTATTGGCGTGTCTAGGATTGCCTCCTCCTCCCGGCCAGTTTGGAGATGGAGGACGTGAGGGCCCGAATGTGAAGGTTGTTAAAGTTTCAGGGCCCACTGGAGGGTCTGGAGCTGGTACTGAAGCACTCTAGAGGTCGAAAATTGAAGAACCTCGGGAGGATCAAGTCAGGGCAGAGACGCAATCACGCCAGGAGGAATGAGAGGTCGGATGAGCATCGGGGACTGGCCCTGGGAGGGGTCCCATGCAGACGCTTTGCCTCCCACCATCACTGCTGTTGAGATCTCTAATTTCCGGCGCCCCCTTCCTCCTTTTCGTATTCTGTCATTGTCTATATGGCTTTCAAATACCGTCTGTGACGGTTCTAGTGGAAAAAGGTTCAGTGAGCCGCTGCTCTTTCTGTCTAACTTTAATAGCCCGAGAACTTGTTTCCTGACGCACATCAATGTCTTGATACAAATTTTTATTTAATTACAATTTTCGCTATAAAAAAAACTGTCATCAAAGTCAAAGCACACAATACTTATGAATATTGTATATATATGTAATGAGTGAGAAAAATATAGATATTTATTGCGGTGGTTTGGTATTATTTATTGTTGTTTGAAAGCATTAATATGGTAGTTGGGAGTAAAAATATACAATAATTTGAGATTTTAGAATTAACAGGAGCTATCAATAACTAGAATACATCCAGAGTAAGAGATAGATATTGTCAAATGACATTCAGAAGGAACAATGGTCCCTAATATAAATATCCAGTGTCTATAAATTAACTTTGAACAAAAATAGAAACTTCTTGTATTTTTGCAAACAGTCATTTTCTTAAATTTATGATACTTGAAACAATAATTAACCACCTCATTTGTGCCTAATAATAACAAAATTAGGAATGGCTAAATATGATATGATCGTTCTAACCTGATTTTCAAAAGTTTTTCATCCTATTCATCCCCTTGTTATTTTAGTTCCACCTTTTTGTTGTAAGTTGGTGATTTTATTAATTCATCAAGTCATTGGATAAAATATCACCGAGAACGAGAGGTATCTCCGTCATTTGTCGATCAATTGTACACCAGTCCCTAGCATTACGAGCTAAACAACGAGCAGTCTTATTAGCTTCTCTACGAGTAAAAATAAGTTTGAATCTCTGCAGAGCTTTCAGTTTAGCCCTGTATTCCATCACAACAAGTCCTAAGGGAGACATCATCATCCCGCTTCCATTACAGCCTGAACCGCACTCAAACAATCTGATTCAATGACACTTGAGTACCATCTTGTATCATAAGTCTATGAAAGCGCTTCATTAATGCACATCAATTCGATCAACTCCGAGTCTTGTTTACCAGGGAAGACTACAGACTTAACAGTAAACCTTATTTTATTGATTAAGATCAAAAGATACCATGCCTGATAAAATATTTTTCATATAGATGGATGTTGTTGATCCTACATGTCTTTCAAATTATTCAATATAACTGGACATAAACATGAAAAGAAAACATTATAGTTATGATTACGAAGCTAAACACAATCACCGAACACATTCACGTAATTAAACATTATAATTATGATAGTAGACAAGTACGTATCTAAATTTGCCTAGACTTGGTGGCGGAGAGGATGGTAAGGAGAAGGAAGCAGAAGCACGACGCGTAGGTAAACGCGATGGAAGAGGTGGCTCTGTTGCAGTACTTTCCGAACTTGTCGCATATCGGAAACCACCCCGCGCGCTCGTTCCCGTACTTGCCGATCCATCCCACGGTCGTTCCGGCGGCACACGCCCCCGTCATCACCGCCGTCATCACCTAACAAATTAAAGCAACTTAATGAAAATGTCCAAAAACAAAACTTAATTGTGAACGAGGTTATTGTCGTCCGTACCAAATCATGCAAGAACAAAGCGAAATAGAGACAAGCGTTGGACCCTGGACGGCCCACGGCTATGAGTAGGACCAACGAGAGAGCGCAGCAACCGCATGCCACCGCATCAGCGTACGCGACGTACCTATAAAAATATAAATAGAATTAATTCAACACAACAACATTAACTTGTTACTATATAGATCGAGGAATATATATGTATATACTTGAAAGCAGGGGAGTAGGTCCAGCTGGCGTTCAAGTAGAAGCCGTAGGCGAAGGCGGTTTGCTTGCACGTGAACATGGCGTATGCGGCGGCGAGAGCAGTGCCGGCGGCGAGGACTCTCAACACGACATGTCCTCCGAAGAACATTTTCTGGTTTTTCGTAGGTTGTCGGGGGAGCTTGTTCTCAACGTCCATTGCGATGAAGATAAAAATATATGACGTAGGTGGCGGGTCGAGAGAGACTGAAGTTTGCGGGGGAAACAATAAGGTATTTGTAGGAAGACAAGGAGCAAACTTCCAAGGAAATGATACAACAACGTTGATGTGTATGTGAGTGTCAAGTGTGAATGGTCTTGTTTTTTTTTTTCTGCCTGACCTGAACATGGTTTCTTTTTCAATATATCCATAAGGGAACAAAATATTCCAGCATTTAAGAGTGGTTACACTAAGTATGTCAATCAAAATTTGATGGTCATTTATGGACCACTGTAGGTCTATATGTTTAAAATCCAGTCAGAAATACATATAAGAAGAGAAGTTAAACTCTTCCATTTTTTTATATAAGAGGTCTTTATTTTTTTTAAAGTTTAACATAATACCAGAACACAAGGGGAAAACAGTCTTTCTGATGACAGACTATTACTAATATTAAAAAAACATAAGCGTAGTCGGTTTTTGATGTTGGAATGAATTGCATGTAACCCAAAACAATAATATAACTAAAAACAAAGTTAAAAATACGACCAAAACTGGAAGCCAAAACCAAAACCATCTCCGATTCGAATTGAACCCAACCACTATGGGCTGAATACCATTGTTATTTCCCAAAGAAAACACTTGAATGTTGGGGAATGTACCTAATACGCATAGGGATCACGTGAGATGGTGGAGGACCCCGAAAGCCGGGGTGGATTGTGCTTGTCAATCCTCTAGGACAACCCACAACCAAGATGCCTCATTTTCTAGGTGGGGCTGTTTTCCGGCCTTCACCTCTTCTAATTCCATTCAATCACCCCCTGCCTTTTTCCCAGACAAGGTCTCCAGTAGTACCTCAATCTCCTCCGGTCCTCGTACCAGGGTGTTCTGATCGAGAATGTGGTAGACCGACAATCGTCACCACAACGTCTTCTGGCCTCCCCAAGTGTCATCCAAGCCTAGTTGAGCTGGAGGACCCCACCTAGATAAGGCGAGTAGGCATGATGGTAGATCCCAAGGTCGCTCATTGTTCTTGAAGTGGCAGGAAACTTGGGGAACCTTAAGAGATGGCTACGGAGATGGCACCACCAATTCCCTTGGCACCGGTTTTCGTAACTCCGGAGCACCATCAATGGCCAGAGATGTGCAGTATTGAAGGACACCCGGAAGTTTGAGAGAACAATCAGTCACCGCATGACCTATCTTACCATAGTTAAAACAGAACATTGGTAGCCGTTCATATTTCATAGTGACCCGAAGTGGGTGATCAAATTCCTGAAAGCATAGGACCATGGTTCTCTTAAGAGGTTGATCAAGTGCATGCCAGAATCTCGCCCGGACCTTGCCGTCCCAACAGTAGCACAACTTATCTGCGTGGACCGTGACGCAACCTCCAAACGCCTCCCCCACCCTAGTATCGACGGTGACCGTGGACACCGTCTGAGGGAGCCCCTAAATTTATGCCCATAGTTGGATTCGACCGAAACTTGCATAGGGAAGATCTTCCGGAGTGAGTTCCATCAGGATGAGAGGGTATCGGCGGAAGCCCTTGGGCTCACCCCGTAAAACATTCTTCATTTCCACTTGACATGCGAAATAGAATGCGTAGAACCCCGGGTAAAGATCTTTGACCACCAACCCTTCAGCCGCAAAACCCCATCCACGAATTATCAATCGCTGAACGAAATCCTTCATGGGCTTCCGGGGAGAGAAGAACCTCCCTCCTATACCAAACCGCATGCAGACCAAAGATGATACTTGTGATGTTGGAACTCGGACTATCACATCCTCGTCCGACAATGGATCACACGTCTCTAACGAAGTGCTAATTTTGTCTAAGGAGGGGAACAAAGCTGTCATTAATGGCGACATGCTTCTTAACGGAGATTGAGCGTACACCCTCGGGATAGGCTCCTGATGGGGAGGGTTTCTGGAAGTGGAGTGTGGCGTGAGTGGAATTGATAGGGCTCACATCAGAGCAACTTGTGGTGGACCCGTTAGTGCTAAGAGCCCGTTGGCAAGGGTTTTGCTCCGATTGAGGGCTGGTTTCCGAGGTCTCCTGCCCCGTACCCTTGGAAACACCGATTGGGATGGAATGTCTATCGGTCCTTAGGAGAAAACCAAAGGTGGGATAGATGTCAAACAGATTCCCCGTTGTTGGTACAACCGCGGGAGTCAGTATCTCCGATGCGACCAATAACCTGACTGGAAGTGTCAGGGGTGGTACTGACTCGACGGAAAGGGGATGCACAACTAGCACCAATTCCGAAGAAGCGATCGGGGGTAATGGCAGGGTGATTGTGTCAGAGTTCAAGGTCGCTAAGGTGGGTCTAGCTTCAAACTGAGTTTTCCTTAGTTTTCGCGGGGTTCGCTTGGGACGAACGAATTCTTGAGGCGGGCGTGGAGGCGGGAAAAAAAAAAGATCGAATTCTCAGAATAACATCCCATAGGGGATACAAAACTTTCAGAGAGGGCCAACGTTTCTATGGCCAGAGAGGGATGCAACGTGATCACTGAATCCGGATTGGTCTTCTTATGCGACTTCCTTCCTCGTCCCGGTTTGGTAAATACCATGAGGGGACAGGGAGGGAGGGATGGATGGTGGAGGGTCAGGCTGGTGAGGAGAGGGCGAGTGACTCATTGAAGGAGGAGCACGACGTACGAAATCAGAGGAGGAAGAAGATGGGAGAGCGTCATCAGAACACCAACGAGAGAGCAACTAAAGTTTCTTGCGTATTTTTTTCCTGTTAAAGTCTTACATTAAAAATATGTATATATACATCATTTTATGAACATCTTAAATAATAAAGTTTAAACACGAAATACAATTGACCTTCTCGAGATTATATGGATTCTCAAAAAAAAAATGTCTTCAGGGTTTAGTTTTAGATTTTGGGTGTAGGGATTACAGATTTTTAAACTCTTCATATCTTATCTAGTTGGTATTTTTGGAATAATTGTGTTGTCAAAAAACTTGGTAAAGTGTTGTTACTAGTTTTTTCCATGAAGAATAGATATAATATATATGTAGGGTCTTATCTACTACAAACCCCTAATATAATATAAAACATAAATTTATCTAGGTCATTAGATTAAGTGGATTCAAATGACTGATGTTTTAGGAGGTTTTAATATTAAAAATAAATTCAAACACCAGTAAATTTATGATTCATGTTATTAATGATTGTTTCTTTTTATAAAAAAAATAGGGTAAATACTTTTTCACACCCTTTTGTTCGGTCTACAGACTTTAAAATCGCATATGTTTGGTAGTGATTATTTTGATATGCTTATATTCGATCCATGAACCTTTTGCGCATTTAGGATTAAACAACTAACAGAACTATGTGAATTGATTATTTTACCCATAGGCATTTGAAATTAAAGTAACTTTGAGCTAAAAGGCAATTTTACTCCTCTTAATCATCAATTCATTAATAATTTATCAAAAAAATTGGTAATTAAAAATTCAGTAATTAAAACTTTATAATATTCCTTTTATTTAATTTTTTTCTTATATAATTTTTAAAATTTTCATTACTTCTTTGATTTTCAGTAATACTTCTTTTTCTAATTTCATAATAAATTTGATTTTTTAACTACTTTTTAAATATATATTTCATTTTTATTTATTTCTTTTTTGAAAAATTAAATATTTTTTTAGCTTCAAATACACAAAAGTTTCGTGGACCGAGTACATAAGGGTACCAAAATATTCATTTCCAAATATTTGAGACCTTAAGATCCATGAACCGAATGAAAGAATGCCAAAAAATATTTACCCTATAAAAATGTACTATCTATTTTTTTTAGGGAAATGACAATATTATTAAATAAGCAAAGTAACTAGGTGTCCGTCTGACGACAAGACCCTTACAATCCAGTAGCTGAAAGAAATATAAACTGAAACATAAATGCTGAGAAATAAATAGCGCTCATATGCATAGGGGCAGTCGGGGGTAGGTACCTTACAGGCACTACCCCACACCGGCTTACCCCCTCGGTGTAGGTGCCATACCGGAATGCAACTCCACTTAAGACACACACAAGAGAAACACATGCCAAGCAATCATAGTGCAACCAAAGCTTAGTAACTCACAATCTTACCACAACACGCCACAAGAAATCATATTAACAATCACACTTACCGGCATACTTACCAACCACGTTCCACCGGTCTATCACTCACCCGATCATACTATTTGGCACAATCAATTACACTCAAACATTCATTCAAGCATTCATTCAAGCAGTCGATCATTCAATCATTTATTCAAGCAATCATTCAAACATTCATTCAACAATTCATATCTCAAGCATCACAATTTGTCTAATTTAATTAGACTCTTATCTTAACCTAAAGACTAGGCGAGCACGACATGTGAGGCAATCACAAACAATCCTAAGGCTCATCACGGCCATTCTACCAGCACGACAATTTCCCAAGTATTGAAAGCGATTTAAACTAGTGAATCACATCCTACATACATACCAGACTCGTCCGGTTATTAACAATTGAAAAACGATTATTCTAGTGATTCACATCCTATATGCAAACTAGGACCTTTCCAGTTATTATTAAATCCTAACATGCATACTAAAACGGTCACTTAAACGAGGAGTTTAGTACTTTCCCTACCTCAAGACGATTACAACAGCTACGTCTCCTAGCTGCTGACGACCTGGCCTAACTCCGGGCTTCTCGGGCGAAGTCCGCAAAGTCCAAGTCTTTAACAAGTAAAAGTCCAATAAGTCCCGGTATTGTCCAAAGGTCCTTTGATTAGTTCAAAAAGTTCGTTAATTAACCATTTTAAAGTCATTTAAATTAACTTAATTAATTTATTAAAACTGTTGACTCGGATCCGACCCGAGCCCGACCCGGATCCAGGTCCAACCCGGATCCGAACCTGGAACCAGACCTGACCCGGACCCGGCCCTAGACCCGGTTCCAGACTTGGTTCCAGAAACCGGTCCAGCTCTGGGCCTGGCCCAAAACCTCGAGCGTTGGCCCAAGACGCCCGACCCAATACTCAGCCTGGCCCAAGGCTCGCTTAGGCCCGAGACCGTGCTGAAGACGACTCCGGCGACCAGGGTAGCTCCGACCACCGTCCACGGCGTCAGGGGCGCCTCGAAAGGGAAGAGGCGAGGGCGACGAAGGCGTCAGGGACGACGGCGAGGCCGTAGGCGTGGCAGCGTTGGCTGGAATGCAACCCAGCTTCGCTCTCGTCTCAGATCTGACGAGGGCGAAGCTCGCCGGCGGCGGGTCTGGTAGGAACCGCTCGAATCAAGCTCGGTTTGAGGCGTTTCTGGCACGGCGTGGTTGAGGAAGAAGGAGGAGGGTGTGAAGGAGCTCGAACCGCGCGTTTACGACGATGGCGCGCTCGATTTCAGCTCGGAGAGGACGGATCTGAGTGAAAACTCCGGCAACGTCTCGTCGCGTGTGTGGGGCTCGGTGGTACTCTGAGAGGACGAAGAAGAGAGGTGAGGCGAGGTGAGGTGTGGCTGTGAGGCTCGTCGTGCAATGGAGAAGGAGATGGAGAGAGGGAGGCTCGAGAGCGAGAGAAGAGAGGAGAGGAAGAGACGAACTCCTCGGTTCGCGTGCACAGCGTGCTGAAGAAGAGGCACAGTGTCGGGTTAGGTTTGGCTCCTTGTGGGTCGGGCTTGGTCCGCGCGGGTTGGGCCTGGCTCGACTCAACGGGCAAGGCCCGGTTCACTGACCGGCCCAGTCTAGCCCAAACCCTTCTTTCCCCCCTTTTTTTTGATTTTCTTTTCTTTTCTTTTTCTTTTGCAAACGATCAAATTTTCAACTCGTTTTTTCAACCTCGACGCTTCACATCGATAAAATTTCTTTTTTAATTCTTTTAATTGAACCGGTCTTTATAGGGACACTATCTATAGTAGACCAACCTTTTATCGTTAACTGTAAACCAATCTTAGTCATTATATCAAGTTGATCCAACATCCCTTGTTTTTAAAAGAGTGTAAGAACAAAAATAAATTCAAAATTACGTATATTTACAATTTATACTATTAATGGTTTTATTTCAAATTTGGATAATCTATTATACTTAATCTATTGACCCAAATTGATTTATGGTTAACAATTGAAAGTTAACTTTACAACAACTGTACCATACATATGAGTTGAGTTTACTTGAACATTACTCGTTAAACTAAAAATAGATATCACATCTTACATCATGCATCTGATACCGGAGAGCTGAGATTGATGATTAAAAAATGTGATAGAAAACTTATAAATAAGACAAACATTGATGAAGTAACCTGACTTCTACAATTCTTGTGGGGGTAGTTTTTTCATCCTATAGACCCGACCCACAAAGTATGACATTGAAACGGCCTAATCTGACATTGGAACGGGTCGGAACAAGTCTTGTCTGACAAAGTTCGACATCCGAAACAAAACTATTCTAAATAAATCCGACATCGGACATTAACAGGTAAGTGTGAATGCTTATCAGACTATTGTTGAACATGTATGAATGTTGTACTTGGTCATGATGATTTAGTTTCATGTTATGATATTTTAGTTTGATGAACAAAATTATTGTTAAATTTGAGCTTATCATTCATTATACGTTAACTAACATGTTATCGTATCGTTGAATATATATTTAAACAACTACGTATGTAATTTATAATTTCCAGAGTGAAAGAGTGATTGTTTCCTACTTATGTGTTTGTCACTTGTGGAGTTAAATCATAAAACTTTTGCAAGTTTCTTAATTTGAAGGTAGTCTTCCTCGCGAACTATATAGTAAAAGGATGATCAAAATGTTTTATATACCAACAGAAGTTATGCCCTATAATTTGAAGTAACAAATAACTTACAAGATTTGAAGTGTGTAAACAATTGACATTTGACAATGATGATGTACTATTTAACCATAAACATTAATGAGGTGAAAAGAAGACTATACACGTTTTACTTAAAAAGGTTCATCTAATTGCGAAACATTCATTGTGCGCAAATGAATTTGAAAACTCAATTTGCAGGGCTGTTCATCACCATACAATCAAATATCTACACACATAATTTGCAGATGAATTCAATCCGAACACGTCTAACTGATGCTGATTTCTATCATGTGTTTGATATTGAGATAAGGCCAATATCAGGCCGAAGATTTTGCTTTTAATGGAAAATTCCAGTCTAACTCAAGAGTTGGAATTGACAAGGAGATTTCAAGGTCGTTCTGTTTTACAGGTAATCATTTATTTATTTTTTTAAAGGAAGAAAAAAGTTTGAAATATAAGTCACGTGTCTAACAAATCACAAGTATTGATCGAGAATTCATATACGCATAGACACAAATGAAATATATTAATTGAGTATGAAATCAACTTTGATTCGATTAAATAATTCAAGTTAACCGATAAAGACATAAAATATAGGAGCTAACTTATCATTTAATCCACATTTTATAGATACTTGTACGACTTCTATAGTGAACTTGTTTTGAGCCACTCAAAAATCAAAATGTATGAATGTATATAGCTTCCTTACATCCCCCATTTCCTCAATTCTAATGGCATCAAAATTAATGTGGTAGCTCCATAGTTAGGCTTCTTCAATACCTATGAAATAGAATAGGTGGACTCTCCAACTACATACGGTAGTATCTTATTTTGTGTGTGAATTGTGGTTATTGTCGAGGAGAGCTAGAGTTTTTTTCTTCTTGAAATGGTACGTATCATTAATTTCGTCAAGTACAGATGATACAAGCTAAAATCTTTGGAGTCGAGATCATAGTTCAGGACCCTACCAATAGCAGGTGTATCGGCGCTCTGAATCAAATAACAAACTCCTAGTCGGCAATCTAGAATAACATCAACGAAATGAACTGATGAGAATAATAAAACAGACGCAAGAATATATATACCCCATCGGGTGGTTGTTTTGAGCTGTTAGGGCTCTTTGGGTGGCCCAAAACTGAGGAAGAGAAGCCAACGAGGCGAGCCCTTTTCCGAGCACATTGGATTTACACCCCCATTAGGCCCAACTTTCAAGGAGCACAACTCTCGACGAGACTACGTAATAGGCCTCACCGAAGATAAGCACCCTAGACGCGGGGATAGGTGCACATGAGAAACAACCTAGAGGCGGTGATGGTGCCGCTATGCCACAAAGAAAGCAAACTAGAACTTGACGGGGGAAGGGAATCAGAGTCTCCCGAGATCGAGAAGCTTGGTTAAAGTGGGCGAGAGCCAGGAAGAGTCGTACGGGGACATGCAACCTCTAAGGATTATGGAGAGACGGTGGAGATAGAACGAAGAAGGTGGCCACTTGCAACCCTAGATGGAACGGTGGTGACGATTGTGAGGCGGCAACGGTTACAGCGACAAGGAACGTAGGGAATGACGACCGAGAGATCTGACCTGTGACTGCCTTATCCGTCAGTGCCAGAATAAGGAGAATGTGGTGGCCGATGTCTTCGTTGGACAATAGGAGATTTACTTGGTCATCGTCGTCCGGAAAAGAAGTCTGGAAGGCGTACAAGCGACGACCTACGTTGGTAGAGCCCAACCAAAGGACCAGTCCTGATTGAGGGCGATGTTGGCGGCGGGTCTAGTTGGCATGATAGTAAGGAGACTTGTGACACGCGAAGGAGCACAGAAGGAGGTCGGCGTTGGTTGAGGGGGACCGACGGAAGAGGGCGGTGGGCTGCTGACAACGAGGTTTGGCGGTGATACGATGGAGACAGGGGGAGAAGATGGGGGAGAGGGGAGAACACCATCTTTTGCTAAAAACTCGTTCATATCCTTATGCTAAAAAAACGAATTGATGGATAGATTTATTTTACGTTCAAGTTTCGAAACTTGAGTAAGAACAATACATAATTACTAGGCATATTGTGTGTCAACTCCATAATAACTTGTCCCCTTCCTTCTCAACTCAAGTGCATTTTGGACAATTTGATGCAAGAAAGGCTTTAGGGAAAACATGAAATAATGTTTTAGGTGGACAAATTGGGAATAAAGCTGTGAATGTCATCAATTCCTAGGATCCGGAAGGAATTACAATTACAACCTATTTCCTGATGCAGGATCGAAACCAAAGTAGGATTAAATTGGGAGCTTCCGAATGTTAGAGACAAAACTTAAGTAGCAGAGTAACAATGACAATTGAACAACCAGATTTATGTGCAGCCAGTACAAATAGATAGCACCAAATGGATTCTACGACTACGAGTAGGAAACCATGTCCTGTGTCATTAATAATCCGAATTGTTTCTTTACATCTTGTCAAGTGCATTAATTAATTCATATCCTCTGTTGGACATGATTGATTCCTATAAATAAATTTTCTTTTGGAACAAATGAAACCTCCAGGTTAACCGAAGATTATATGATCAAATTGGGAAGGGGCCGCGCGAACGCAGGCCCCAACTGACACAAATTATGACCCAGGCTCCACCAGCTTGGGCGGACCTTAGGCTAGCACCCCTCCTATATGTGCAATGGAGGTCACAAGCCTAGGCTATGAGCCTTGCTGATCGCTCATTAGCCCGGTCCAGGTAAGTATGTTTCACTGTTGCACCGGGTACGTTATTTATTGGTAGAGCTCTCCTCGTTTGAACTCCAACTCTCCGATGTGGGACTCAAATGATTTTTTTCTTTCTTTCTTCTTTGTGGATGTGTATGACATTGTCATGATCATTACCGGAGCTCCCCAAGGCAAGAACTTTGCCTTAACTATCCACTTAGATACAGTGAGAAAAGCTTTTGAATATACAGAGAGACAGATGTGTAAGTACTAAATATACATACATGAAAATCCACATCTAGATTTAAACAGCAGCCTGCTTTTTTCATTTTAGAAGAAAGATTCATTAATGGATTAATAAATCTTACCTACCAAACACATATAGAATAAAACGAACGTTATATCCACCTATTATTCATACAAAATCGAGAGATGATCAATGGGATAAATAGCTCTCAAAAAGGGCGACACAGTGTTTTGATAAACAATAACAACTACCAGGTCGATCTTTCTTATCGACTATGCAGGAAGATCCATCGATAGAGAGACACAATCAGATACACCACCAAAGACAGCAACCACACCTACCTGAGATCCGAGATTCATGTAGATGGGACAAACAAAAATACGAACAACATAAAGAACAATGACGAGCTTGAACTACTCGCGACCTTTGAAGGTTGGAGAAATATCGAAAAAATATCCATGAGTCATGCAAGGACGTGGTTTTTGAACTTCATCTAATGTTTGTTTGGCATATGCAATGCTGCTAAAGTAATATACGAAAAGGAAGTAAATTGGAAGCTAAAAGCAATAATCGTACCAAATTGGGGGCGATTCGGTAAAAAATTGGAATTCTTCCCGACAAATCGTCGTGGGACCCGTTTATTGAGAAACGAATAAAATTAGGAAAAGGTTCCATTGTCCCAGACAATTTTCCTGTGCTCAATTCAGCTGTGAACAAAAACTTTCTTTTGTCTGCTCATAATGTTACTTGGTGTGCTGGCATATTTGGTTGCAGCGTAATGTTATTGTCTTTCGTAATTCTACGTTGACAGAATCAGAGGTGTTGGTCAATTTAAAGCCACATGCTTTCAGCTTATTGAGGATGGCAGGTGATCTTTTACCTGAAGCTTCTTTTGAACAGTGGTCCGTGGCCCCGGTTTCATGCCTGAAAAGACGAGGAAGGCGCAAGGGAGTCATTGCTGGGGTTCTGTAATTTTTTGTTCCTTTAGTTTGCTGTTTTTGGTTTGTCTTTTGCCTGTTTTTAGGCTTTCGTTTACAGGTTTCCAGCTGGAATCCTGGTTAATAAAAAATCGCTTATCCAAAAAAAAAATGCTCTACTTGTCCAATTTTTCACAAATAAACAAACAAATTTAAATTTAACCCTTAATTCTCATTGTGCAATATGTCACAACTCAACCAAAAAACATAAACTTACTATTTCTTCTCTTACCATTCTGTAATATTTCTTACGCATTTTCGTCTATGGATTTGTTAATTCAATATCATCGCAAAACTGAACAAAAAATACGTGAGGCATTGTATACAAATCCGTTCATCTCCTAGCGAATTTGATTGACATAGTTGTTTGTGGGAAAAATTTGACACAGCTACACAAATACTCAAACACATATAGACAAAAGTCGCGAGAAAGAACATGTACACCTCAATGTCGACTACTTCTCAACCTCGTTAGTGTATAGTTATAGTCAATAACAGAGAATTGTATGAAATGAATGTATATATTTTTGTAGCAGTACAATGTATATATATACATGAGCTAGTTATATGTAAGTAGAAGACTACAACTATATCAATATTAGAGATAAGACCTATCAATATTATAGATAGCAAGTTTAAATCTTATCACTACTTGACACGGCCCCACAAGTTGAAGTCGAGGCAGAGATGAGACGAAGCTTGTCATAAAATCTGTGAAACTGTGGCTTGGGCAATGGTTTCGTCAATATGTCAGCAATCTGGTCTGAAGTAGATAAAAGGGACATTGTCTGTCACGCCCCAAATCCGGTATTGACCGGACCCGAGACGTGACTTATTGAAATTCAAATAAAAGCAGTTTAAATCAAGTAATAACTGGAAACGATAAGTAAGTAGTTCAACATAAATGCAAGTGTTGAGTCTCACGCCCAGTCAATACAAAATCCGAAATAAACGGTACGTCTCTACAAAAACATAAAGTAAATGTAAGCCCAGACCCTCGCTAGCCCCATGCTCCGCGATGTCCTCTACTCCAAGTCAAGGCCACTACCTATAGAAAACACGGTAAAGGGGTGAGCTTGACGCTCAGTAGGGAAAGCCATAAAAGCCTTCTTATCAAGGATTTACCAAAACACAATTCCATAATTTAGAAATATTATAAAGGGTTTGAAACATGATACGACACTTACGCCAAAATAGAGTCAACAACCCTCGTTAAACTCTGACACTCAAATTCCAACTATACCAACGTCAACTCCGCCAACTACAATACTCAGGCACACACCGAAAGGAACAATCCAAGTAAGACACCCAAAGTTACGGAAATACAGATGATTTAAGCCACAAGACTCCGAACCACACGCAAACCAATACTTCGTACCGAAATACCCCTCGGTCGCGATGGGACACATATTATCGGACTTCCGAAAACGTTCCCACAAGGAACACATATCATCGGGATTCCCGGAAATGTCTCCAAAGGGACCCAGATCATCGGGGTGAAACAACCCCATCGCGGCACACATCGTTTTACCGGTCGACGGAAGGCAGGGAAATCACCTCTTCGCGGCCTGGAACCTCGCGGCACACAACACAGCGTTTTACCGAGTGCTAGTCGGAAGGTAGGGAAACCACCTTTTCGCGGTAAAAAACGTTTTACGACTCACGGTCGGAAAGTAGGGAAACCACCTTTCTCATGTAACCAAAGTACCATAAACGCAACACTTTACCGATTACGCGCCGGAAGGTACGATACACCTGACGGAAGTACATCTCTCACACTTTACCGGCCGCGCATCAAACAAACACAATCACACTCACAACCAGGGTCACAATCACAATCACAATCTTAATCATAACTACAGGTAACCACAGTACCACCACCACAATCATGATCACGTCGGTCTATCACTCACCCGACCATATCACAACCAATGATTTACATCATAACAATCACGGCACACTTTCCCACACATAGCAACGACATGTTACACCGAATATAATATGCTTTGACCCTTAATTACACTCACAACTGTTCCGCACTTACCATCACTTACCGACGCCACTCTCCATGTGGTCATCCCCACCGGCTTAACCGGTATTCATCCCCCAACATTCCCAATCCAACATATCAGGTAAAACAGGAAATAGCACTCAAATCACTAATCATGTATTCTCAAGCCAATTCTACTCATTTTCATGTTTATTGTTTATTAACCGATTCAAACAGCACATCACAAATCCAAACAATCAGCAATCAATCCTACAGGCACGACATGGCCCGATTCTACCAGCACGACAATTTCCCAAGACAGGAATCGTAAAAGTTCACAGTTCAATCGTCTACGCTAGTTGTTCTCATCCTACATGCATACTAGTTCTTTATCCGATTATCAGGTTTCCCTATATGCCTTCTAGAACAGCCGTAAATAAGCGGGTTTCGAGGTAATCCCTACCTTAGTCTCTATCTGGGTCGCCAAGCTGCTAACGTCCTGGCCAACTCCGGTCTTCTCCGTGCTCGGGGTAAATGCTTGGTTTTAACACAAAAGGGACGGTCATCAGTCCCGGTCCAAGTTGTAACAGTCCTCTAATTAACATTGTAGTCCAACAGTTTGTCCAAAAGTCCGTTAAGTTGTCCGATAAGTCCTTGGTATTTATCTGATTTTAAGTCCCAATTATTAATTAATTAATTAATCTGGTCTGACCCGGATCCGACCCGAGTCCGAGATCCGGACCCGAATCCGACCCGAATCCGACCCGTCCAAGTCATCAGACCCGGCCCTGACCCGAGTCCGACCCAGACACGGACCCAACCCGAGTCCAGACCCGAACTCAGATCCGGTCCAGGCCCAAGACCCAAACCAGATCCAGACCCGAGGCCCTAATCCGATCCAAGTCCAGGTTCTGGCACGAACCTTGTCCAAGGCCCAACTCCGAGGCCCAGTCCGTTCCTGGCCCGAGCCCAAGCTCGCTCAGGTCTGATGAGGCATCTAGGGTTCCGGTACGGTTCTGGAAACGGTAGCGACGACGCTCGAGGGCGGTTCTCGACGGCGTTGGAGACGTCAGGAGATTAGAAGAGGTGGGGGAAGGTCGTCAGGGTCGAGCTCGAGCTCCTCCGCTCCATATCTGACACCGTGGGTGCTTCGCCGGCGTTGAATCGCCAGATCTGGAGCTCGAAGCTCCGGCGAGCCATGTCTGGCAGAGACTGCCCAAATCGAGCCCGTTCTCGCTAGTTTCCCAGGGAAGGAGAGGCGTGGGAGGTGAGATGAGGTCAGGAAACGACTCACCGTCGATGATTTCATTCGTTGACGTCACGGTGGGGCTCGGGATGAAGTCGACGTTGTTGGGTCGTTGCGAATCGAGGGAGAAGGAGAAGAAAGAGAGCGAGATTCTGGGTTCTGATGCGCGAGGGAGGGGTGTGGGTGGAAGCAGAAGAGAGAAGAAGGAGAAGGAGGGGAAGAACGAGGTCGGAGTGTGGCCGGCGTTGTCTGGTTCAAGAGAGGGGCGGTGGGGTTTGAGAGAGCGAAGACGAGGAAGAAGACGGCTTCGGGAATCGTGCGGTGAAATGACGACGCGAAGCGTCGTTTTAGGGTTTTGTTTGCGAACCCTTGGGCCGGTCTCTTGGGCTCGAGTGAGCTGAAGCTTGGGCCTGTTCTCGCTCGGCCCAAGCCCGAGCCTGGGCTGGCCCAAAACTGAACCTGCTCCCCCCTTTTTTTGCTTTTCTTTTTGCTTCACACTCGTTCCAAAATCCGATCCGTTTTCCAACCCCGCCGTTTTAAAACCGTAATTTAAGGTATTAAATTATCAGGTCTTTACACTGTCAGTCCTCGTTGTAAGACAAGTTGCTGAACAAAGTGGAAATCGACCTCAACATGCCTGGTACGAGCATGAAAAGCCAGATTCGTAGAGAGATAAACCGCACCAACATTATCACACCAAATATGAGGGGGGACGAGCTAAACGAACACCAAGCTCATCAAGCAAGCTAACAAGCCAACGAAGCTCAACACAAACATCCGCAACTGCTTTGAATTCAAATTTTGTTGAAGATCGGGAAACCGTTTTCTGCTTTCTAGAGTTCCAAGCTACAAGTGTGGTACCAAGATAAATCAGGAAGCCCCCCGTAGACCGGCGATCATCTGGGCAACCCGCCCAATCAGCATCACTAAATGCGACCAAACAATTTGTTGGACCCGACTTAATAAGTAGGCCATCATCAATAGTGCCCTGCAAGTAACAGAGAACTCTTTTCAGAGCACTCATGTGAGTAGACGTTGGAGCATGCATAAATTGATAGAGTTTGTTGGCAGCAAAAGAGAGGTTTGGCCGAGTAAGAGTGGCATATTGCAAGCTACCACAAAGACGACGATATAACACATCATCATCATGAGACAGAGGAGTACCATCAGTCTTATTAAGGGACACACGGTGATCCAAAGGCGTAGGACACGGCTTGTAGGAAGACATGTCAGCCATCTTGAGAATGTCCCTAAAATATTATTGTTGAGAGAGAACAATTCCAAAGGTTGTACGCAATACTTGAATGCCAAGAAAATAATGCAAGTCACCCAGAGCATGCAATTTGAATTCCTTGGACAACTAAGCAATAATAGAAGCAACCAAAACATCATTGTTACATGTCACAATAATGTCATCAACATAGACAAGGAAGAATATCTCACATCCCGAGTGTCGATAGATAAACAAAGACGAGTTATTGCCGGAGCCAACAAACCCGAGACCCAAAAGAGCCTGACTTAGACGGTGAAACCAAGCTCGGGGAGCTTGCTTAAGTCCATACATCGATTTCCTAAGGCGACACACATAATGTGGAGTAGAGGAATCAACAAATCCTTGAGGTTGAACCATATAATCCGTTTCATGAAAGTCACCATGCAAAAAAGGATTACTAACATCCAATTGATTAAGTTTCCAACCTCGACAGACAGCAATGGAAAACACTGTGCGAATGGTAGTGGGTTTAATAACCAGACTGGAAGTTTCATTGTAATCAAGACCAAATTCTTGAGTGAAACCTCTTGCTACAAGTCTGGCTTTATACCTGTCAAGAGACCCATCTGCCTTTCTCTTGACTTTGAAAATCCAGCGACAACCAACAACATTGCTAGTAGATGGAGGCGGGACAAGATCCCAAGTATGATTCTGTCTCAAGGCCAACATTTCAACTTCCATGGCTTATTTCCATTCTGGATACCTGATAGCATGTGTAGAGGATGAGGGTTCTAGAGTAGGTTGAGATGCAACAGTAGCTAAATATGTATTAGGCTTAGGATTGGGACGTAAGGTTATAAGATGGGTTTGACACGGAGGTGAGGCCGGGGCAGGTAAGTTGGTTGTTGTGTCAGGATCCGGATGAATAGAAGGGTCGGGTAGTGGCTCAAGTGGAAGAGATGAGGTTGACTGAGTGGACACATCAGGGGACGAGTGGGTATGTGAGGCCGGGACAGAGGAATCCTATATATTAGGTGATGGCTGCACATGATCAGAAGATTGTAAGTGAAGTAAATATGATGAGGACATATCAGAGAGATTCGTATCTTACCAAGGATGAGATGGTAGTGGAACTATAGTTTGAAGCGTTGGAATGGAAGGAGGCACCGATGATGAGGAACTAGAATCAGAACAAGCAACAGATTTAAAAGGAAACACTTGTTCATCAAACCGAGCATGACGAGAAACATATAACCGACCTATGGTCAAGTAAAGACATATGTAACCCAAATGAGACGGTGAATAACCCAAAAAAACACAAAGTTTGGACCGATAATCGAACTTATGCTTATTGTAAGGCCTAAGTAATGGATAAACTGCACATCCGAAAGTTTTAAGAAAAGAAAAATCATGAGAAGTATGATAAAGCAGAGTAAAAGGAACCTGATTGTTTAAAGACAAACTTGGAAGTCTATTAATAAGAAACACAGCAGTCTCAAAAGCATATTCCCAATATTTTAGTGGTGCTCCAGAGTGAGCCAAGAGAGCAAGTCTGGTATCAACAATAGCTCAGATCTTACGTTCCGCGGTCCCATTTTGTTCATGAGTGTGTGGACAAGCAACACGATGTCGAATACCTACTGATTTGAAATAGGTATTCAAAGTACGATATTCACCACCCCAATCTGAATTTAAAGACTTGAGGGTTGAATTAAATTGTTTCTCAACAAAGGACTGAAAAAGACGAAACTTAGCAAGTACATCACTTTTATTATATATTGGGAAGAATCATGTAAACAACGAGTAATCATCAATAAAAATCACAAAGTACTTGAAACCTGACATAGATTGCATCGGAACAGGTCCCCAAACATCAGAATGAACGACATCCAAGGGAGAACTACTCCTGTTATTAGTAAAAGATAAATACAAACGATGAGATTTTCCCAAGCAACAAGCATGACACTGACGAGACAAGGAACGAGTCTTCGAACACGGAAGCTGAAACTGACAAACTATATGCTGAAGAAACTGATAGTTAGGATGTCTGAGACGAGCATGCCAATCCTTCAAGGTGGAGAGAAAAACAGCACTTGACGACGAAGATGAAGGAGGCTCGAACAACCTGTAGAGACTACCATTACTCGTTCCTCGGAGTAGAACCTTTTGGGAGACCTGGTCCTTCACAAAACAATTTTTATCAGTAAATTCAACAACACATTTATTATCAGAACATAATCTTTTAATAGACAACAAAGGTTTGGTATATGGGGGACTCAAAGGAGATCATTAAGATATAACGAACGATCAATGGCAGGTAAGGAACTAGAACCAATGTAGGTAATAGGCAAGCCCACCCCATTACCAACAATTAATGTATCATACCTTCATAGGGATGGGCAGTGCTTAGAGAGGAAAAATCAGGGGTTACGTGATGAGTGGCACTAGAATCAGGTAACCAGAATGCATGAGAAGCCTGTTGTGAATTTGGAGTAGCGGAATAATGACCTTGAGGCTGATGAGAGAAGTCATGACCACGACCACCTGACTGATGTTGTTGATTGTGTTATTGAAAAGAGGAGTCTCGACCAAAATTCTGAGTATGCTGATTATATGACGAATCAAAGCGGCGACGGCAGGACGAGGCAATGTGATTGGAGGGTTCACAAATCTGGCATGGGGCACGAAAATTGTTGAACCCGCGACGACCTCTGTTTCCATTGCTTCGACCACCACGTCCCCGAAAGTGAGATGCAGAACCTGAGTGAGAAGAGCCAGTATGTGGTGCTGGAGAATTGACACTAGTATGTGTCACATTAGCAAAAGGAGACAAGGCAACTTGAGAGTTGAGCAAAATTTCATATGATACAAGTTGGCCATGTAATTCTGAAAACAGAACTGGATCGGGACGCTACTGTAATGCTCCCATAATACCATTATATTCCGAGCCCAGCTTGTGAAACACAATCGTAGTGAAGTCTGAATCCGAGATAGGATTTACAGCCAAGGCAAGAGAATCAGCTAGTGATTTAGCCTGATGGAGATATTGGCTAACACACTTATCGTCTTTATTCAGACTACTAAGCTCAAGGAGAAGTTGAGTTCTCTGAGCATTACTCACAACATCATAGGTTGTGGCAAGAGCCATCCAGGCTTCAGCAGAGCTTTTAGCTTGAGTAAGGTGTTGATAGCACTCTTCAGAAATAGATGATAATATCCAGGAAAAAAGCATCTGATCTTTTTGAAACCAAGCTACATATGCTAGATTAGGAGTGGGCGGACCTGACGTGTCAGTATCAATAGTAGGCGCATGAACAGAACTAGTTGGAGCCAAAATCGAATGGAGATCAAGAATATTCAGCAATGGCTGAAATTGAAGCTTCCAAGGAATATATGTCTTTGGTCCCGTCAGCTTAATCGCAAATGATTGATGAGGAACAACCAAAGGGAAAACGGGTGCAACAGAGGACATGGAAGTAGCAGAGGTAACCGTGGTGCTTGAGGAGGATGACACAACAGATATGGTCGACATCGAGAGCGGAAAAGGAAAAAAAATATCAGTGCTCTGATACCAAGTCAATAACAAAGAATGGTATGGAATGAATGTATATATTTTTGTAGCAGTACAATGTATATACGCATGAGCTAGTTATATGTAAGTAGGAAACTACAACTATATCAATACTAGAGATAAGACCTATCAATATTAGAGATAACAAGTTTAAATCTTATCATTACTTGACAGTTATAAACAATATCGTCGTCAAAATGACAAGGATCTATTCATTCATATTATGGGGTGTTGGAAGAACACTATATTTACTTTCATTATATTCTTAATGGCTTAGGTAGGTTTTCTCCCCACCAAAAATGCATATATGTTATTCGTCAATTTGTTATGGATATTGGGACCAATAATCCACCTAGGGCCACCCAAAATTTCAACATTTTATTGGATGATAAGGTAAGGATCTACGATTGTTGGACTAATCAATATCTCAAAAAAGACCTCATCGAACATATTTGGAATCAATTTGAAGATGATTAGATTTTAGTAATGTCCACTTTATAGTTCGGTTGTGCAATTTCCATTTTTTTTCATAAAACTAATGTAATTTCGTTGTAACTTTTTAAATTAATCTGGAATTAGTATGTACTCTTAGTCCGACATGGAGAACTTCCACTGTTCAGTTGTTTCAATTAGTCAAACCTTTTCAATTTCTATCTATGAAAAATCTCAATTAGCATGTGTTATTAGAGCATGTACAGTGGGGGATCACATATGGGAATCATGATTTGAGGATCATGAATTGTGATGCACGCCCCTTTACTGAGCGATGTTCCATTGTGTGAGACTCGTGTATGAGATTCATGATTTGTATGGATCCTGACTGGACACTAAGAGCATCCACATCAAGTTGTGGCTTGATGGCGAGGCAGGGGGCGGATCAGCTGGAGGAGGACTCGGGGTTCGACCGGTGTGGGGAGGGGGGCGTGCGAGGCGTACGGGGGGGGGGGGGGGGTGGTGGGGAGGAGAGGGACGAAGAGGGACGAAAAGGCTTCGGGGGGCAGAGGCGCGGGGCCAAAATCAGCCCCGCTGACTCGCGCTCCTCTGCCTCTCTCTCGTCCAATGCCCAGTTGCCACCTGTCCAAGTCAGAGAAAAAAATAATCGTTGCCAACGGTCGGCAACAACTACAACTACAACCCTTTTTTTTTAAATAAATCAAAAATAACATTTAAAAACACTTCTTCAACCACTATAAATACCCCTCACCCCATTTCACCAATTCACACCACAAACTTCTAAATTCTCTCCAACATCACTCTATCAAATTCATATCGTCTTTGCAAAATCCGATCGATAATGTCTGACGACGATTCCACTCAACCGCCCGAACACGAATTTTTCAACTCGGAAGAGGAGGAAAATACCGAGGAACAACATGCCAACCCCAATCCACAAGGTGCGACCACCAATCAAGCCGGGTCGTCCTACGTACAGATGTTGCAAACCGATTTCACCCCAACCGGTGGTTGGAACCCTGAAGCGTTCAACCAATACATGGTCTCTCTTTGGGGTCAACGTATTTTTTTGAATTATAATTTTATTCATTTCATTAATTAAATTTTTAATCATTTTATCAAGTTTAATGTCATGTATGTGCAATTATAGTTACATTATAGGATTATTATTGACAGCCGGGATGAGAAAACGCTCTCAACACCGGGATGGCCGGAAGTTTTTCACCTCTTGTCCTTATAGTTACATTATAGGTGATCTCTTGTCCTTCACCTCTTTTTGTTCAACCTTATTGGCTCTTTACAGTGAGTATAGGTCCATCTTCACTCCACCATCTACGGTTGCGAAGGTTGAACGTCCGGCCAAGGTGTTTTGTTCCACCAAGCAGGTTGGAGGTGTTGGGGTTGTTTGTTCGGCCAACAACAATCAGGTCCATGGAGGTGTTGAGATGGGACGAACAGCTAAGGGCTCGACATTGTGCGAAGGAGTGTCCGGTCAGCACTGTTCATGGAGGAGTCGAACAGAGTAGTACCTTTGCTGCTGCTACAGGGACGGGGAGGAAAAATCGTGAGGATGCGATTGTACCTCTCTCTGAACCTCTGAAGCCAATAGAGGAAGGGATTGCAGGTGAAGGTACGGACAAAGATTTGGATCGCTGGCGACGGGCATTCATTGTGAGCGACAAGGAACTCTATGTGCGTAACCTGCCTTACGCCTTCTCGGAAGAGTCGTTTCGGGGCATGCTTTCACCTTTTGGAGACATTGCTTCACTGTCTTTATTGAAGAGATCAAATAAGCAAGGTCTCCTCTTTGGTTTCGTTCGCTACACGTCGCATGAAGCTGCATCCCAGGCAATTGAAACGTTAAACGGGTTTAAAATGAACGACCACATCCTTTTCCTGGCCTTCTCCCGGCGGCTTGTGACTGTTCCGGCGACGGAAGTTGCCGGTAAAAAAAACAGAGCATATGCTCTGTTTTTCATGGCGACCGGGAAACTCATTCCGGTGAAATTGATCGGACACCAGGAGATGGACTGAGAGATATCTCCAGAATTCCGCTCATCAGACCTGCTCCGGCGATAGTTCCGTCGTCGTTTGCACAGGAAGCGGGTGACCTGGTTCGTCAATTTTCAACCTTTCCCGATTCTGGCGTTGAACCCTTGATTCAAGGGATTTCTAATTCGAAAGGGATTCCATTTTTGAATCAAGAGATCATGTTACCTACAAAATCGGGGTTGATCACGCCTGCAGAATCGGGGTTGATCACGCCGCAATTTTCGTACGATGCAGAGCAGTTTGACGCACGGAATCATGTTGGCGCTCCTGGGCTTGTAAACGGGCCTGGGGGTTTGAAGGTTGACTTGGGCCTTTTGGCTGATCAGGTTGGGCCTGACCCTGATATGGCTGGTGCATCTAGCCTGGTCGGGTTGGGCATGACACAAGGGGGTTCTGGGCCAGCTTTAGGTGGGTCTTCGAGTGAGTTCAGCCCATCTGAAAAAATTCAGAAGTTGGCCCGTGAGGATCCAAGTTTGGCTACCGTTTTTAATCGAATTGGAAATGATCTGGGCCTGATAGTTGTGAGTTCGGGCTTAGTAGAAAAAGACAATCTATCTCGGGGTAGTGAACCGTTTATGGAAATCGGAATTCAAGGAAGTCCGTGGAAGGAGCCCTTGGTAAAACCGATCTCTGGGGCTGAGCCAAAGAGACGCGGACGCCCAAAAAAGGGTCAACCGAAGGTGATTGCACAACCAGTCGTTGTTTATCAGACGAGAGCCAGGACTTCTGCTGATAAACGGGATAAAACGGGACGTTTCATTGTGAACATAGCCAAAAAAGATACCTCGGGCAATTGGGTTTACAGCTCGCAAGTTGGTCATAAAGCTGTTGATCTTTGTGCTTTAGCGCTCGAAAAGTTCAAGAAGGATGACGAGGTTAGGAAGGACAAGGAGGACTTGGAACCGACTTCAGAGCTCGCTTTAACTCCTGTTCCTGTTTCTAACCGGTTTTCTTGTTTGAACCCGGATAGAAGTAGGCAAGGTGTTTTGTTTACGTTTTGTTTTATTCCTATCCTATTTTTTTTCTTTTTGTAGTTGTAATGTTCTGAGGGAAGGATCTTTTGGATCTTTTCTTTCTTTGTTCTATAATCTTATAAAACAATTGCTTAACAAACTTTCGCTTATCAAAAAAATAGTACATTATAGGTTTAATTCTAATTATTTGTGACCAAACAATAAATTATCCAATTGTCATTGTAATTAACATTTAAATGTCAACGTAGGTGGTATAGGACAACCGGCCAATCCAATGGGACCACCGCCCAATCCATTTGGACCACCGCCAATCACGACTGGGGTATTAACCCGCCCACTGTTCGACCATTACAACATGGCTGCCAACTATTTTGGGAAAGGACAATTCTCGATGCCGGCCGTAACCGCAACCTACATGTCGTCTACTTCATCATCTGTGGGACCGAGTACCCGGGCGACACCAGAAAGGCGAAGCAAATGGCCCCCTCAAGTGGATATGCTCCTGATCAGAGCTTGGAAACGCACAACGCATGACCCCATCACTGGAACCTCGCAAGATGGGAGCACGTTCTGGACCACGGTTCATAGGTGCTTGTGCAGTGCTGGGAATTTCCCATTGACTCAGTGGACGGTGAAAGCCGTCAAGACCCATTTCAACAAAAAGTGCTACAAGAGTCAAGCGGTATGTCACACTGCTAAACAAGGAGAAGGCCCTGCCATGTCATAGCGGCTGGAGCGAAGAAACGTTTAGGGAGCGGGCGATGGAACTCTATCGAATCCACGTCAAAAACATAAAAAATGAGCCGAAGGTTTTCAAGCTCCACCATTGGATAAAGCCGTTTGAAAATGATGAAAAGCTATGGGTGGAGGAAGGCGAAGCCGGGGTACTTCGACGACGATTGGACGCGTCCAGCAGTTATAGCAGCACCACCCCGCCCACTTCAGTTCCCACCGACGATGATAATGTCACACATTTAAGTGGTAACGAGGAACAAGCGGGGGGCTCAATTTCCCCAATCGCTCCAAGTGCCCCACCCGTACGTCCAAGTTCCCCACCTGGCATGCCGCCTCCACGAGAACGCCCAATTGACAATAAAGTCGCGAAGAGGAAGGGGAAGAGTATGGCGGACAGAGCATCGTACCTCGTCCAAATGGATCAGGGGAGGTGTGCGAAGGCGAAGCTTACCGTGGCTCTTGACGAGAAAATTGATAAATATATGCAGGAAGTGAAAGATATGAAGGCTACGGACACGTCCGATTATACCCCGGAACAAATGGAGCATCATTTGGAAATGTTGCAGGTATGGATGAATCAAATTCGAAAACTTCAGAAACAAATCGACCACATTGATGGGGATGCCTAATTATGTATTTTTTTTAGTTTTTATGTATTTTTTTAAAGTTATGTATTTTTATTAATGTAATTTTATTTCTATTTATGAATTTTATTTCTATTCTATTTAGTAGTTGTTGATTTAAAAATAACATTAACAGTTTCAGGTAAAAGCTTAATTAATTACACAATCAGCATTTCTGAAAATCAAGCCCCCCATACAAGCCCCTCTGATGTGCAACACACAAATTTTAGGGGGGCAGGGGGCTGAACCCTGCCTAGTCAACAGAGGGTTCAGCCCCAGGGTTCGTGATCCCCCCACTGATGTGGGTGCTCTAAGATAAGGATGGCAATCTGGTCCGAACCCGACGGGTACCCAGTGTTCCCGACCCGATAGGGGCGGGTTCGGATCGGGTATTGCTGCCAACGGGTCGGGTATCGGGGCGTTGACCGGGTCCGGGGCGGGGCCGGGATTGGTACGCCCTGACCCGTACCTGGCCCGATATTTTTCATGTAGAGGCCCGTGTATTATGTCCAAACTGTTGAGGTGAAAAAATTGTAGTAGCATGACTCGATCTTGAGACCTACAGGTCAAAGTAAGGTAACAATTTACCAACTCAACTATACCACATTTGTCTTACTGCTTTGTAAGTAACTTATAAATATAATCAACGAATTTACATTATATTCTATCAAATAAAATTAAAACTGGAGCAAGTGAGATTCGAACACCACACAACACGTTAAAGAGTAGCGGTGTTACCACTGGGCTAGAGTCAAGATTATGTCTCTTATGTTATTCTAGTATATATGATAGTGTCTTAATTACGTAATACACAAAACCAAAAGTACCACATCGCCCAAACACCATGTAGAGAGCATTCTACTCTTCTATAAAATGGTCACTCTTTTTATTTACAACACAACTTGATTATTGGTGTTATTTTAGACTCAACGAAGTTTAATATTCTAGTAAAAATATTTGGTCTATTTTAAATGTGGCCAAATAATTATTATAGTTTAAATTTTTAATTCAATTTGATGATTTCATAATGGGCTTAATTTTCGCGGCGGGTCGGGTAATCCCCGACCCGGTCAGGGCAAGGGCGGGGCAGGGCAGAGTCGGGCTCGAGGCTTGGAAATGACGATCGGGTCGGGGTTGGGTATTAGGAAACCCGCCCTGTCACGCCCCAAATCCGGTATTGACCGGACCCGAGACGTGACTCGGTGAAATTTAAATAAAGCAGTAAAAAGTGATAAGTAATAACTGAATAAGATGGAAGAATATAAAACGACGGAAGTTCAAAACCTGAGTCCCAAGCTCAGCTCAATACAATAGTTAAATAACAGTACGTCTCTAATAACATAACGTAAAGATAAACCCGGACCCTCTCTAGCCCCACGCTCCGCGATGTCCTCTACTCACAAGCAAAGCTACTACCTGTGGAAAACACGGTAAGGGGTGAGCTTGACGCTCAGTAGGAAAAACCACGAACACCACCTCCTTACAGATTTACAAGAACGCAGTTTCAAGGTTTAAAGTGTAGAGTTTAATACAAGGGTTGATAAAATCGATGCGACACTTAACCAATTTAAAGACAAAAACTCCTTTTAAACCTGACGCTCAACGGTCCAACCATGCCAACTTTAACTCAATCACCAACCATTAAACCAGGCACAGAACGAAGAGAACAATCCAAGTAAGACACCTAAGTACGTTTCCGAACTAACTTTTAACGATTAAAAGGAGAAGACAACAACGAGAACATGTAACCCAAATTAAATAACCTTCACTCACTCGGCCACAAACTATCCCAAAATCCTCGTCCAAAACACCTTCACGACCGATTCACGGTTAACCACAAAGACGACGCTTTAACTTACACGGAAACTACCCATATGAACTCATCATCAAACAATCCAGATCAAATCATTCGCAGTCACACACAACTCATAACAAAGAAAACACCCATAGCTACAAACACAACAACACTCGTTCAATCCAAACATTTTCAAAACACACAACTCGTAACCCATGCACGGTCTCGGGAGCAACCCGCTCGGCTCGGCGCTGCCGTACGCAAGTTCCCCAACACACAGTCGGGATAGGCGGTCGACCTCATCGCGGACACAGGCCCAGCCTCTTTGCGGTACAACCTCATCGCGGAACACAGCGTTTTACCGATCGACAGAAGGCAGGGAAATCGCCTCTTCGCGGTCTCATCTATCGCGGCTCGCGGAACAACCTCATCGCGGCACAACACAACGTTTTACCGAGTGCTTGTCGGAAGGTAGGGAAACCACCTCTTCGCGGGACACAGCGTTTTACCGACTCACAGTCGGAAGGTAGGTAAACCACATTTCTCAAGTAACCAAGTCACTCACAACATCACACTTTACCGATTGCGCGCTGGAATGTAAGATACACCTGACGAAAGTACATCTCTCACACTTTACCGGCATCGCATCGGAAGGTACAACACCCTCTCGGGCACAACTCAACCAAATATCACCAGAACAATCACAATCAAAATCACGTCGGTCTATCACTCACCCGACCATATCACAAACAATGATTCACATCATAACAATCACGACACACTTGCCCACACATAGAAACGACATGTTACACCGATTATAATATGCTTTGACCCTTAATTACACTCACAACTGTTCCGTACTTACCATCACTTACCGATACCACACTCCACGTGGTAACTCCACCGGCTTAACCGGTATTCGTTCCCCAACATTCCCAAATCAACAGATCATATAAACAGGAGTAGTCACTCAATCACAATATGCATCATCAAGTTCAACTGTACTCCTTTTCATGTTCGTTATTTATTAGCCGATCAAACAACACAACGTACTCGATCCACACAATCAACAATCAATCCTACGGGCACGACATGGCCCGATTCTACCAGCACGGCAATTTCCCAAGACAGTAATCGTAAAAGTTCACAGTTTATACGTCTACGCTAGTTATTCACATCCTACATGCATACTAGTTATTTAACCGGTTATTTGGTTTCCCTATATGCATTCTAGTGCGTCCGTAATAAAGCGGGTTTCGAGGTAATCCCTACCTCTCAGTCTCTATCTGGATCGCCTAGCTGCTGACGTCCTGGCCTACTCCATCTTCTCGGGCGAAGTCCAAGTCTGATTTTAATAGGTAAACTTACAATCAGATCCGTTACAGTCCAAAATAAATTCACCACGTTGCCTTTCAAACTCGAACGGGTCAAAAGCGGGATTTTACGATGAATCGGGTTCGAGCACCCGAACCTCGAGTACAGAACCTAGTGCACGTTTCCCGAGGTACATTTTCTAATGTACGGATCCCGAGACACAATTTTCAATGCACGGATCCCAAGGCACGATTTCTAATGCGTGGATCCCGAGGCACGGATCCCGAGGAACTGGTTTCGAGGCACGTTCCCGAGGTGTCCACTTCCCATCTTTAACCTCGTCCTAAGTTCGTTTCAACAGTCCGATTTAATCGTCGATGTCCCAAATTCGTTCAAGAGTCCAAAAACCGATTTAATTTAACATTGTTCCTCTTTAATTTAAATCCTTTTTAATTTAACACTGATTTTCGTTTTAAAAACGTTTCCTTTAGTGTCTTTAGTTAATTTTTTCAACAATCCTTCCAGATCCAAGAATCGCATAGGAAGAACAACAAAAGAAAGGGGAAGAAGAATGGGTTCGGTTTGAACTCCGGCGACCATCGGTGGTGATAACACCGGCCGAGGACTCATGGTGGTAGAGGTTCTCACCCTAGGGGAAAAAAGAAGGCGGTGGCGGGCGGAGCACGGCGGTCTCTCGCCTCAGATCTGGACAGGCGCGGCGGCTCCGTCCCAGATCTGTCCAGCGCGTCGGCGAGCTCGTCTCGGCAGGACGCTCACGGCGACGGCGGGACTCGGCTACGCGCTGTAGAAGGAGGCTCGAGTAGAAGAAGAAGAAGAAGAAGAAGAAGAAGAAGGAGGCTGGGTTTGAGGGAGCTCGGGTTTGAGATCTGAGAAGGAGAGGGAGCTCGGGACTACGGTTGCAGTGGCGGTCGTGAGGGAAGAGGGAGAGAGAGGGCTGGATCGAGAAGAGGCCGGCGAACTTGAGCTGGCTGGAGAGGGTGAGAGGGCGGCGAGAGGTTCGAAGGAGAAGAGAGAGTCGGGTTCAGAGAAGAGGGAGAAGGGTTCGGCTGCGAAAATTACGGTTTCAGACCCCTAATTTCGCTTTTATACCCGAAGCTCCAAAGGGCTTGGACCCCCTAAACCGTGCATGGCTAGCGGGCTTCGGCGCAGTTGGGCCGCACAGCCCAAGGTGAGGACTGGCTGGGTCAGGCCTGCTCGGGTCGGGTCTGGTCCGACCCGGTAGACCCTTTACCCCTTTTTTCATTTCATTTTTTTTCTTTCCCTTTTTTTTGAATTCGAATTCAAAAATAAAGCCCGTTCTCCAACCCTCGACGGTCCAATAATAATTTAATTCTCTTAAATTACCCGGTCTTCACACGCCCCGTTGCCATCCCTAGTGCTCTAACTATTTAATTAATAGATATTTTGCTGAATTTGTTAAATTACGATTTAAAACTGTAAATACTAAATAAAATTGAAAAACATAATTAATAAAAAATAAATTAACTAAAATGAAATTAAACATAAATTTTTACTACTCCCCGAATAATACATGACAACAATACATTTGATAAGACAATTGGTGCATTGAGGAATCATCTCACTCGTCGTCTAAGTGGTAAGTCGCTCCAAACCGAGCTCATATGTGCTCAACAAGGCCATCTTAGAGTTGCCGGTGGGTTAGATCATATATGACAATGAGTCGAGTGGCCAACCGTTCTTGGTAGGACAGGGCCCTCCTTGGTGCCATCTTTCAGGTGGTGTCCAATATGGTATTTTTGGAGGGGCGTCGTAATACAAGTCGTCATCTCATGCTTTGTACCGGTTGCGTTCATCCTCTACAATATGTTGTGTAGAATGATACAAATGTGCATCATATCAGCCAAAGTCGTCCTCTTCCAAACACAAGCGGGCCGGGTTATTATGTGCCACCGTGCTTGGAGGACTCCATAAACCCTCGTCCAATATCTTTCCGAGCACCTTCTTAGACTATAGAAAACAATTTGTGTTTGCGAGTATGGGGATGGCGAATTGACTTCATGAACTGACTTCATGATGGGTACATGTCGTCAACCAAATAATAAGGTCAGTCGTAGCGATGCCCATTAATGTCGTACTCTACGGCTAAGTCACGACCCTGAAAAGTGTCCTTGAATAAGTGGCCAGTGTTGAGGATGTCACGCCCCAAATCCGGTTTTGACCGAATTCGAGACGTGAACTAAAACAATAATAATTTTCATCGAAAATAAAGCCAACAAGTCTCAATTCATAATTTTAAAACTTTAAACAATGCCGCGAGTCACAGCTCGATAAAAACAACGGTAAAATAGTTCAACGGTTAACGGTACATCGCTAGACACTAGCTAAACCCTCGCTAGCTCCCAATCTCCGATAATCCTGCTAGTACAGATCCCGCTCAACACCTGAAATACAACAAAGTAAGGGGGTGAGCTTACGCTCAGTAGGAAAAGTAGTGAAGGTTCTGAACCCCAGTTCGTTACCACGGGTAACCGTCCAATTAGGGCATATTAGTAAGGCACACTATTAAAAGTCAAATTAAACAATTACTCCAAGACAACCCTTAGCCTTCCATCAGGAACAACCCGTAACACAAACTCCCAACGAACCGAACTCATACCAGTTTCCACAACTAGCTCTTGACACCCATCACCTAACAATTCTCAATGAACAACACCTACGGTTATCTCACGACCGACCACACGTGCGAACTCGCACTATAACACAGGAATCAGGTCCAACATCACCTCGAGTCACCCAACACTCTCACAAGACCCAAGTCTCACTTAACCCAATGCACAAAGCTAGACAGCACGCACGGCTCACACAATAGACAATGCACAAAGCACAACAACACACTTCCCCGTTACTTCCCATTTCCACAACCTTAAACGTACTTACACCAATGCACATAACCAACCAATGAGAAAATAAGCACACAACAACCAATGAGAATAAAGCACACAACAAGACACACACAGATGTCGTAGGACGGAACACAACCAATCAGTCAGAATAAGGCACAAGCGAGACTCACACAGATGTCGTCTAACGGCATAAGCCATACCACCGGATGCACACAACCACTTATATCGTACTGGACCACACAACATCAGTCCCGATATCTTCCTCCTCACATAGACGAAGGGTAACATGCTCGACCGGGAATCCCTCAGTCCGATGTCTTCCACTCACACAGACGTGGGCCCTGCTCAACATATGTACCGAACTGGTCATATCTTCCTCCTCACTGAGACGAAGGGTAACATCCAGCACGCCATCCTTGGCCTCGATACACTACACCGGAATCATCCCACGATGTAGGTATTACTACGGTTACGTCTTTTCTTGCCACACACAACAAGGATAAAACACGCAGCACACAGCCAAGCCGATCTCGGTATACCAACCGGACCATCTCAACATAGCACACAACCGGTCTATCACTCACCTGGTCATATCACAACCAAGAGTTCACATTATATCAAGCACGACACACTTTCCCACACAATCACAACATGAAACACCGAGTATAATCTTATTTAGACTCCCACACAGCGGGTATAGCACACAGCACACAACCCTAAGGCTCGACATGACCTATCTACCAGCACGACAATTTCCCAAGTATTGAAAGCAGGTCAGCTATCAAATCTCGTCCTACATGTTACTAAGACTCGTCCGTTTAATTAATAATATAAAATCGTCGTTCCTATATGCCACCAGGACCTTTCTGATTATTATTAAACCCTAATCATGCATACTAGTAACTTTCCGTAATTAAAGCGGTATCCGTTACTTTCCCTACCTCAAGACGATAACACAGCTGCGTCTCCTAGCTGCTGACGACCGGGCATACCCCGTCTTCTAGGGAGAAGTCCACGTCTGGGTTTAACTCTGGTCTTCTCGGGCGAAGCCCAAGCCTGGGTTTAACAGATAAAAAGTCCACTCAGCTCCGGTATGTCCAAAGTCCTCGGAAGGTCCAAAACGTATTTTAAATAATCAATTTTTAAGTCAAATAATTTAATTAATTTATGACCCGGATCCGACCCGGGCCCGACCCGAATCCAAGTCAAACCCGGATCCAGAACCCAGAACTCGGACCTGACCCGGAACCGGTCCAGACCCGACCCGGATCCGAGCCAGATCCGGCTCTAGCCCGGCTCCTACCCAGGTCCATACCCGAGTTTGTCCGGCCCAAAGGCCCGTCCCCACTTCTGGGCCAAGGCCCGTTCTTAATCCACTCTGGTCCGGTCCGTCTTCTCCTGGCCCACGCGTCTTTGGCCCAAGACCAGCTGGCCCGGTTCTCTCTGGTCCAAGGCCCACAACGAGCTGAGCCCAACCCACGTTTGAGAGAGAGCTAGGGTTGCTCTGAGCCACGGTGGCAGCGGCGGTACTGGACTGACGAGTCTCGTCGTCTCCGGCCAGGCGAGGTAGCATCGCCGGCGGCCTGTACACGGCGGCTTCCACAGGTCTTCAGACCCTTGCCCCGGCGTGCTCTGCTCCGGACGACGCCGTCCCGTCCACCAGAATCGAGCCCGAGCTCGGATATGGAAGGATCTCAGGGATTCGGCGACAGACTGCACGAAATAGAGACCTGAGTGGGAGTTGAAGCCCAGGTCGGTGTGAATCCGGCTGGTCTCATTCTCCTCGAGCTCGAACCAGTCGACAGAGTCCTCGAGCAAGCCGGGTGGATCTCGCCGGAGAGGACGAACGAACACAGGAGCTCTGCCACGACGGAATAACGGCGGTGCTGGTGGAGGGACGCGTCACGAACCTAAATCGGTTCCCTACGACGCTGGAGTGGTCGGATCTGGTTGCGGACGACATGGAGGCCGAGTGTGGGTGAGGGCGGCGCTGCGCGAGAGGAAAGAAGAGAGGCCGGCCTTGGGAATCGTGTTAGAATTGGAGATGAGGAAGATAGATGAATAGTTAGGGTTGGGATGAACAGTTTGGGTCTGAATTTGGGCTTGGGGCGTCCTGGGCTTGGCCCAACTGGTTGGCTCAGGCAGCCTGGCCCAAGTAGCCTCTTTTTCTTTCTTTTTTTATATTTTCTTTTCAAAATACACTCTTTGCAAAAACCTACCCCATAGTTCCACATTGCAGTTTATTGCCCTTTTTAAAACAAGGTGGTCTTCATAGAGGACGTTGATGTCATTGTTCAAACCAGCCATCCTGAAAAATGAATGCCAAATCAGCAAATCACGGGACGCTACAACCTCCAACATAACGGTTGGATCCTTGTGGTGTTCTCCCCGACCGTAGGCTCCTTGCAATGTGATTTTTAAATTCTTCAACTCCCAATGCATGCAGTCAAGACTCCCAATCATACTGGGGAACCCTCGGTTGTACCCTGATTCGAGTAATAGGTTCAAGTCCTCCATTGTTGGTTTACACTCGTATTCCGCCATGAAAACCTCAATAATGGCCTTACAAAAATGTTTTACACATTCTAGTATGGTATTGCCCCAATACGCATGGATTCGTCAAATGAATCAACAGAGCACCCATACGCTAGCATTTGTATCGCGACGATAACCCCATTCATCCTACACCGTCTTAATTCTGAACAAAGTAATCTTCATGCTCCCCTACCTTTTTCATCACCCGTAGAAAGAGTAGTAAGGACATACGAAATCGACGCTTGAACATATCGGTCTCATAAGTTGGGTGGTCGACGAAGTAATCGTGCATCAGTCGATTGTGGGCTTCGACATGAACTCTGTCAACCTACCGTCGAGAAGGTTCACCACGTTTGATCCTTTGCCTCCATGCGTTTATCTTTGGCATTGCTCTCTATCATTTTGTCAGTCTTTCGCCATATTTGTTGCTCCATTGCACGAAGTTCAGCTTCCAACTTCTCCCTCGTTTAAGACTCGTTGTCAGACATTTTGGATGAAATATGTGTGAGAAATTTGGGATTTGAGAGGAAAAGTATAGAGAAATATTGGTGGTTAGATGATAAGGGGTAAGGGGTATTTATAGGGGAAGAGTTTTTTTTTTGTATTTAATTTTATTTTAAAAAATAAACGTTGGAATCAAACCGTTGCCAACGATCCGAATTTTTTCTTCCCCCCTCATGCCACAAGCCGCACGCCCATTGGCCTAGCCACATACCACGACTCGCGAACCAGCGAATTACAATTGTGAGTCATGGTTTACGTACCGAATCACGCGCCACATTTTAGTGGTTCGCGATTTGCGCACCACGCACACCACAACGTGCAAACCGTGAATCGTGAACCACTAAAATGTGAATCGTGATTCGTAGTGCGTTTGATGGTTCACTCGTTATGTGTGCTCTTAATACAATCAGAACTACTTGCATTGCAGATGCTCTGATAAACATTAACTTTCTACCGAGGATATGGTTAGCAAAAGATAAAAGAAGTTATTGTTATAACCATAACCAAACCATTCAATGTCTCGTCGGACTCTGAGTTGCAACACTATATCACCCTCGATTTTCTTTTTCTTTTTTATCAACTATGACATTTATTAAAAAAGACATTCTTTAAAAATAATGTACGAGGCACAAGTCCAAGAAGGACTAGGAACAAAGGAACCCAACGATCACAAATGAACTCTCTAAAGAGTTAAAGGGACAAAGCCCAAAAAAAAGGAGGACTACAAGTCCAAAACCAACGATTGTAAAAGACGTTAAATCAACCTTTATCGGTGACCCACTCTTCTCCTTCCGAAGTTAGGTTCGGATCGTTAAAAGCCTTCACTTGAGTAGGCTTTAAGTGTTTCGAGCTTGCGCGACCTGTGTCCAAACGTCAACAAAATTCACGACTCGTTCATGACTCAAAGAACGTACTCTTGACTTAGCGGTGTAATAATCTGATAAGTGCTTAGGGGGCGACTTTTACGTTTCAGAGGTTAAAGAAGTGCATCCTTCCACGGACTACCCACCTGATTCTCAGAAGGACCATCATCCTCAACTAAACTAAGCTATTGTAGGTCCACCGACTCCAATATGCCCGACATTTTCACGACTCGCTTCCACAACCTCGGTAGGGTCAATAAAAGACCCCCCCTCCCCACATACACACACACATACACTAGTTCACGAGATTAGGCTCCACTAAATTAGATTGGTCCAGTAAGGCCAAAACTCCGTCTAGACCCAAACCATCACTACCCAATTTCATATTTACCTCATGAATCACGCCTAAACCAACTAGGGCCAGATTCAGATCATGTGACAATGATGGACACCAGTATTGTTGGGCTTACCAATCGGCCCAAACAAAACCATCGGCCCAACCAAGTCCTACATCTGAACATTGACTTCATCGGTTCCTTTCCCCAACGATTGACCAGCTAATAGAACAATACCCGATGTAGTAGAGTTTTCCACAACTGTACATTCAACTAGACCGGTCCCAATCTCACTCTTTATTTTCAATCTCTAATGACTTACGGATAGCGAAGGAGAAGAGACAAACACAAAGCAATCCCTGTTATAAAAATCGAGTTTGTAAGGAACCAACACCAAGACATCGATGACCCAAAGTAATAACAAAGTTGGTGTCTACGGGTTGGTTATCGAGCAAACACGAAAAACACTTGAGATTGGGAGTTTGAGAGTAGAGAGAATTTTTATTTATTTCTTGAGAGCTTATTACAAGATGGTAATGCTCATATGAGTTGTGTTTTGTGTCTAATACAAGGGGTTGACACCTCTATTTATAGGAACCAAGAACACATGAGGTGATGCCACATATACCACTTACATGCAAGCATAGGCGGATTCACCTTATGCCCAGGGGGGGCACGTGCCCCCCCTCAAATTTTGGAAACAAACTGATTTGTTGGTTTTTTTTTATTTTTTAAGTTAGGAGTTACGTAATAACCGTAGTAGTGCCCCTCCTCAGGTTTGAATTTTTTTTGGAAGTTACGAAACTGTTTGAATAAAGGGAAGCAATTAATGCCTCTGGTATCAAAAAAATATTTCCTTTTCTTTTGAAGTGTCCGTGTCTTTTTTTTCCATTAGTGTCCGTGTCTTTGTATTTTTATTTTTATTTCTTATTTTATTTATTTATTATTATTACAATTTTCTAATCTTATTAGTCTATTTCCTCTTTTTTTCTTTGAAGTTTCAATTTTTTCAGTTTCGTGTCTTTTTTATTATTTCAATTTCCTAATTGTTTTTGTATTTCTTATGATTATAATTTCCTAATTCTAATTGACCTACAAATCTACCTCTATTTAAAGCATTAAACTTTCATATTACATCAAATTGAGTTTAGTTCTCTCCATATTTACAATAATGATAACCAACTATTTCAAAAGACTAGCAGACTCTACCAATCCCGATGAGCAGAAGAAGAAATCTCCAAAATTAGACCACGGTCTTTCTGAGAAAAGTGATAAAGCAGTGGAAACAGGTTTGGAACTTAATTATGAAAGTCTTGAAACAGATCCGGGAAAAAGGCCATCTATTCTACTCTATCATCCTAATGTTCGAGATCAAGTACGCAGGGAATATATACAGAGAGGTCCATGTCAACCACATCAACATGATTTTCCATCAACACAACATGGAAAAAAAGCAAGGAAATTCAATCCGGAATGGTTTAAGAGGTATCCAAACTGGTTAGAGTATAGCATATCTAATGATGCTGCTTATTGTTTGTGTTGCTATCTTTTTAAGCCATCTATCGGGGACCAATCAGGTGGAGAATCATTTGTTGGAAAAGGATTTTCTAATTGGAAGAAGTATGAAAAATTGCAAGCACATGTTGGAAGTCATGATAGTGCTCACAATGAAGCTGTTAGAGACATGGAAGCTATGAGGAATCAGAAGCAAAATATTGAGAATATCATATCGAGGCAAATAGAGCAAGCTCGTAATGAGTATCGTACTCGATTGACTGCTTCAGTAGACTGTATTCGATTTCTTCTAAGACAAGGTCTTCCATTTCGTGGTCATGATGAATCTGAAGAATCAAGCAATCGAGGTAACTTTCTTGAGCTCTTACGATTTCTTGCTGAGCATAATGAAGAAGTAAAAGGTGTAGCATTGCATAATGCTGATAAAAATCTTAAATTAACATGCCCTACTGTTCAAAAAGATATAGTACATGCAGCTGCTAGTGTAACGATCAATGCTATTATTAATGATCTCGGAGAAGCATTGTTTTCAATTCTGGTCGATGAATCCCGTGACATTTCCGTGAAGGAACAAATGGCGGTTGTTTTTCGCTATGTGGATAAAAGAGGAAAAGTTATTGAACGCTTTGTGGGTATTGAGCATGTTAGTAGCACCACTGCTGTTTCATTGAAACAGGCAATTGAGAAATTACTTTCCCGACACAAACTGAGCATATCAAGATTGCGAGGACAGGGATATGATGGAGCTAGCAATATGCAAGGTAAGTTGAGTGGTCTTAAAACTCTTATTCTGAAAGAAAATCCAAGTGCTTTTTACGTTCATTGTTTTGCTCATAAACTGCAATTAGCACTTGTACATGTGGCCAAACATCATAACAATCTTGCTTCACTTTTTTGGTTGGTTGGAAGTGTGGTGAATATTGTTTGGGCATCACCAAAACGGTCTGACATTCTTCAAGGTTTGCAAATGGAGATAGTTAATCAAGCCGTTGAAAGTGGTGAACGTGTAAGTGGACGAGGACTAAATCAACAAACTTCTTTAGTGCGCCCTGATGATACACGTTGGGGGTCTTATCATCGTACGTTAATTCGACTAGTTACCATGTTCTCTTCTGTAGTTGGAGTTCTAGAGAAAATTATGGAGGATCCATCATATAGTGAGCAAAAAGGAGAGTCGGGTGTATTATTGTCGAAGTTGCAATCATTTGAGATTGTGTTTGAACTTCATTTGATGATAGACATATTCGGAGTTACGAATGATCTTTCAAATGCACTACAACGAAAAGATCAAGACATTGTTAATGCAATGAATTTGGTACGGATATGTAAAGAATGTTTGCAAACGATGAGGGAGCATAAGTGGGATACTCTTCTGGATCAAGTCATGCTATTCTGTGAAAAGCACAACATTGACACTCCTAACATGAATGACGAGTTTAGAGAGTCAGGTAGATCACGACGCAAAACCCAAGGGCAAGAAGTGACAAATTTGCATCATTACCGTGTGGAGATTTTTAATTCCATTATAGATATGCAGCTTCAAGAATTAAACGGTCGATTCAACGAGGTTAATACAGATTTACTTCTATGTGTAGCATGCTTGTGTCCAGATGATTTATTCGTAGCTTTTGACAAAGAAAGGTTGATCAAACTTGCTAGGTATTATCCTCAAGATTTCTCTCCAGTGGATGTTATTATTCTTGAGACACAACTTGACACTTATATTACAGATATGCGTTCGGCCGAAGCTTTTAAAAATTTGAAAGGTATTGGGGCTCTTGCAGAGAAAATGGTAGAGACAAAAAGAAATGGTGTATATCAATTAGTTTATCTATTGATTACATTGGCACTGATCTTGCCAGTTGCTACTGCAACCGTGGAGAGAGTATTTTCTGCTATGAATATCATCAAGACTCGGTTTAGAAATCGAATGGGAGACCAATGGATGAATGATAGTATGATCGTATACATCGAGAAAGATATTTTTGATGGTATTGACAATGAATGTATTTTACAATATTTTCAAAATATGAAATCTCGACGCCAATCATTGTAATAAGTAGCCATTATCATTTTTATGCAATAATAACGTTTTTAATGTTAATTTTTGTATTACTTTGACCTTTATTATTATTATGTATAAAAAAATTGTGCCCCCCTCACATGAAAAGCTGGATCCGCCACTGCATGCAAGTAGACGTGCCATGTGAATTGTGGTGGCTACATGTGGCATACACATGCCACTTCTACAACACTCCCCCTTGGACACTACAATGAGCTTCAAGTTCAGGTTTCATCGTTAAAAACCTCCTTAGGAAAAGACCGGTGGGAAAAAATTTGTAAATAAAATAGTGCAACGTATAAGATGTGCTTGAAGCTGTGCTTGATGCTACCTCGTTAAAAACCTTTCCCAGAAAACCTCGCGGGACAAAACTTGGATAAGGGTAAAAGAGTACAGAGCACAAAAACTTGTCTCCCCCTGACTTTAGGTAGGCTACTTCGGTTTCTTGCTAAGGCAACGCATGCCAATTCTGTGTACTAGCTTCTCAAAGGTAGAGGTCGGCAAGGTTTTAGTAAGTAAATCAGCTAGATTCTCGTATGACCGAATCTTCTTGACATATATCTCATTACTCTTGTGGAGTTCATGAGTGTAAAAGAACTTTGGAGAGATGTGCCTCCTTTGACTTGAGCAATACAAGGTGCATTGTCTTCATATATAATGAAAAGGGAGTTTGGAGGAGGAGAACCAATTGAGCATAGTACATGCTTGATAATAGATCGCAAGAACACACATTCTCGGCTAGCTTCATGTTTCGCCATAATTTTCGAGTGATTCGAGGATGTCGCAACCAAAGTCTGTTTTGTAGAGCACTAGGAAATTACTGTTTCACTGCGGGTGAAAACATATCCTAGCTAGGAGCGAGCTTTCTGAGGATCTGATAAATATCCTGCATCTGCATATCCAACCAGACCAACGCTCTCATTGGACTTAGAATATAATAGCCTCAAATCTCTAGTTCCACTCAGATAACGAAATATATGTTTGATATCATTCCAATGTCGTGTGGTGGGTTCTAAATTTAATTTGGCAAGTACATTTACTACAAACGCTATATCAGGTTGTGTACACTGTGCCAGATATAATAACCCCCTATAACTTTCATTGTGTCAGTACCCCAACTCGCCCCTTTCACGAGGTTATCAGGCCTAAGAAGGCACGTCAAATGACAAAGATGTGTCCAACGTCTACCGCTTTCATCCACTATCGACAACATCGCCGCATGTATGAGTGCTGGTCTCATGGCCATCATATCCCCGTTCGTTCCTCCGATCATCAGGGTTTTCCATGCAGGGCATCACCCGTCGTCGGAGCCTGCCACGAGTCGCTGATGGTTGCATAAATTGGCCATCCAGAGAAGTTCTCCCCCGCCGTATTCCCCCTCACCAAGTCCTCAACCATTTGGGGCGTTCGAGAACCCGACTCCATCTCTAAATGATATTCAGAGTGCCCTGGCCGCTTGTTCGCTGCCTGTAAGAACCGCAACCTCCGTCGTCCATGTCACAAGAGATCTACCACAAGATTCCAGCCTTGGTTACGACCTCTCCTCTCCCGTCCCTTGATGAAATACATGAGATGTTTGTTGTGTGCTCCCTTCTTTCGGTTGAGAACGCCATCATTAAGGTCCCTCCAACCTGGTGGATCATGCCTCCCCGGTTTGTTGCCATAATGGGATGGTGTGAGAATTATATCCAACGAAGAAATCATGCTACGCATTGTCACCAAGGGATGAGGCTCATCGTGTCACGCCCCAAATCCAGTTTTGACCGGACTTGAGACGTGAATAGAATTTGCAAAGAAAAACAATAAATAACAATTATAAATCTTTAAATAGACAAGTAAATCTCCTCAAATCATCAAATAAAAGTTTAGAATCTCCAGTGAGTCACAGCTCAACAAGTAAAGAACTAAATAAATGTTTAGTACGACGACCAACATAAGTCTAAGCTAAAACCCAAGATAACTGAAGCTCCCAAGCCTCGCCTCTCTAGACATCGGGTACTCTTGTAAAACAGTAAGAGAAACAAAGGGGTGAGCTTACGCTCAGTAGGAAAAACATTAACAATTCAACCCTTGAATCAACACTGTACTGTGTAAACGGATGACTTAAATAACAACAATTACGACCACAATGGAATAATGTGTAACCAGGTAGAATGAGATAAGTACGATGAAATAATATATAAACAAGATGAAATAAGATAGACTCGTACTCTTGAAAATAACATTAAATTGAAAGGTTCCATAATAGAATTAACATAAGGTATCATAACGATTAAATGGAAGTAATTGATATTACGCCAACCACCTGCTTTCTCAAGCCTCTGATCCATGAATAGATTCTAGTGTCACTTCGGTTCCCGTATTCCGATCCACTAGAGTATTCATACCACCTCAGATTTTCCCTCGGTCCGGAGGAGACATATACATCGGAGTACCGGACACCATCCCATAGGGATGCTCATCTTCGGTATTCTCGAAAATGTCTCCAAAGGACCCCAGTCATTGGGAACCAAGGTAGTGCTTCCGTAGGACGCACGTCCTTGGGTGAAACCTCAGAACCATCTCACGTGAAGTAATCCCATCAATATCCCGTAGGATCTGCCGAGCCATAGGCTCCTCACATCACTCAATATCCCGCAGGATCTGCCGAGCCATAGGCTCCTCACATCACTCAATATCCCGTAGGATCTGCCGATCCATAGGCTCCTCACATCACTCAATATCCCGTAGGATCTGCCGAGCCATAGGCTCCTCACATCACTCAATATCCCATAGGATCTGCCGATCCATAGGCTCCTCACATCACTCAATAACCACTGCCTCTGTCAAACTCCAACCACCACAACGGCACTGGATTACCACCCCCCGGTGTAGTACCGAACCAAACAAACAAACAAGCATTTCAAGAATAAGAGTAAATAAACAAACACTAGATTTGTCCAACAGTGAACAATGCCCAAATCACACTTTCATAATAGCACAAACAACCAATAACATTCCACACTTACCGTAAACTTACCTGTCACGAACCAGCGGTACATCGATCACCTGATTGTACCCCTTTGGTACAACCAGTCATACTCGATCATCCGTTCAACCAACAATTATATCAACAGAATCACTCAACCAATCAACAATCATGTGAACGATCAATTAAGCATTCGATCAATTAAACTAACTAGTTTCATTAGACCCTTAGTTTATCCTAATACTAACAACCAAGCATGTGAACCTAGCACACAACTAATCCGAGAGCTCTTCACAGCCTCTCTACCAGTAAATCAATTCCCAAGTAATGAAAGCAAGGTTCACTAGTCTTCGTCATCCTAAGCATGCATACTAGACTCATCCAGTTATTAGTAATTGAAATACGATTATTCTAGTTATTCGCATCCTATAGGCAATTCTAGGACCTTTTCGATTTTATTATCCTAATCATGCATACTAAGCGTTTAAATAAGAAGTTAAGGCTTTCCCTACCTCAAGGTCTTCCTCTAATACACTCTGCTGAAAAGACGATCAGTCGCTCCTCCGTTCTTCACACGGGTACCGGAGTGGTCTTCGTCTGCTCGGGCGAAGTACAAGCTCTCGGGCGAAGTCCAGCTCCGAGTCTGGGTTTACACACAAACGATCCAAAATCAGATCGGGTTCAGATTACCCAGTTCTTTAATTTAACAGTTCGTCCTTTCCTTTAATTACACCCTTTAATCCAATGAAAGTCCGATTTAGTCCAAAGTGTCGTTAAATCAGTTTTAATTTAATTAAAAGAGTCTGTCCAACCGTCCCGTACCCGACCCAGTCCCGGAGTCAGGCCCGAGTCCGGACCCGACGTCCAGAGTCAGTCCGAACCGTGGCCCAAACCAGATTCGAGCCCAAGGCCCAAATCCAGTCCAGGCCGAGGCCCAGCTGAGCTCCGGGCCCGAGCCCAAGGACTCGACTTCATCCGGTCTGAGCTGGGGACGACGCTGGCCGGGGCTAGGGTTCCGGCGACTCCGGCGGCGGTGGCATCAGGGCTTCGACGATGGGTTTTTGGCGTCGGTTGGGTTGCCAGAGGCTCAGGACTCTACGGGGACGATGATTAGGGCGAGGACCGAACCCTCCCGGCCAGATCTGACGGCCAAAAGGCTCGCCGGCGATGTGAATCGCAGATTTGGAGCTCGGAGAGTTCCGGCGACGCTCCCGACCATCTCTGACCCCATAGGAGCCCGAAGCTCTTCGAATCGACGCGAGAAGAAGGGAAAAAAAGGGGTGGAACCGGTGAGAAACGACTCATCGTTGAAGCTCTGCCTGATTCAGGCACGGTAGGGTTCGTTCTCGTCGGCGGCGGTCTTGAATCGAGGAGGGAGAAGACGAGTGAGGGCGTCTGGGTTTCTAGGTTTCTGGGTTTCTAGCACGACTGGGAGAAGAAGACGGAGGAGAAGAAGAGGGAGGTGGAGGCGAGCTCGGAGAAGACGAGGTGGTGGTCGGGGAAGGAGAGGAAGTGCGGCGGCGGGTTTCTGGTTCGACGGCGAGAGAGAACGAGCTCTCCTCTCGGGAGGCGTGCACGATTCTGGAGCTGAAGGGGCGTCGAGCGCCTTTTAAGGCTAGGGTTCCTTCGCGCGTTGGGCTTGGGCCATCCGGGCCTGCACACGATTGGCGTGGGCTTGCTTGGCAGCCATGTCCAGCCCAGAACCACTCTTAACCTTTTTTTTTCTTTTCCAACTAAACTTGATGCAGAAATAACCCCCCAAGTACCAGTTCGCACTTTAATACTCTTTTAAACAAAATAGGTTTTACACATCGGCTGAGGACTAAGTGATCAAAGACCTTGCTCCGGGCGTGTTTGACTTCTTCTTCTTATCGCAAGAGGCGAAAGATCGGGTTTGCAGGGATGAAGGATGGTGCATTAGCAAGGCCCCTCATATTCACCGCCAACATGCTACCTGAAGGAGTGTCCTTACCTCGGATGGATCGGATCAAGCTTTGGGCCCAAGCATGAGACTTTTCGCAGAAGGTAATGACAATGGCTACTAGTGCCACCATTGGCAACTCTTGAGGGGGGGGGGGGTCTCAATGGTTCTACGATTACCGAGTATTCCTCAACCAGTACGGGTAACCCTTAAGTATGAACGTCTTCTTCTGTTCTGCTTCAACTACGACAATCTAAGGCATGCAACACATGGCTATGATACCCCCTTGTTGGGAATCTCAAGGTTCGATTTATCCCTTCCACCATCCACTCAATAGGGATTGAAAGGTTCCTCCGCCCAAGCGCTCCTTGGAAGTCCCCCCAAGATTCTCGCATATACCTGCTCAAATACATATTTTGACGTCCACCCCGCTGTCTTGCTTAAGTCAGCACCACACGTCGTGACCCCAAAATCGTCTAGCCCACCAGCTCATCGAGAGAGACTGAGGAGGATATGGTTCTGGATATGAGGATGGTTGTGACATCCACCGTTATGCTTACCCTAGTAGGCAAGATGGCTACATTAGGTTCTCCAAGAGGGTGCACTTTCCCAAAAACAACCCTCATTGGGAAGAGGATGAATGCTGAAGAAGACTACACGAAGAATCAAGCAAGGCCTGGTAAGTAGCTTCGTCGGGATCTATGAGGCCACCTGGAGGCCTCTGGTTGCTAGGGATGATTAGCAACCTGACCCCTCTTGGGGTTCCTCCACCAAACTTAGAGCTCTCCACCACATACCTCACCCAGAAGTTTAGCGAGCCTCATAAAAGACTCCAGCTGTATCAAGACATCTGTGATTCACACCAGGTTGATCCGAGATTGGTATCTTGGTTTGTATTTAGTTTTCTTATAGTAGTGGTAGGTGGCCGCTTCTAAATAACCGACAATACCTCGATTATAATTAGAAGACTTAGTGTGATATTATCTCTAGATGGTCTACTCTTCTCCATTTTATCATTGTTTATTTAATAAATTGTCTCTTTTGCTCGAAAAATAAAGTCTCAACTATTCTAATTTGGGCATCCACCCTGTTTAAGAGGCATAAATGTTGAAACTCAAATAACCACAAAATAAACTTAGAGTTGAAGTAACATATTTCTTAATCTATTTTTTCTCTCCATAGCCGCCAAGGCTAGGTTTTGAGCCTTTCCGCTAGATCTTCTCTATAGTTGACGGGGATCGATTTCCTCTCAGAGAGTGACGCTAATACATCCTCTTCCAATAAATGTGTTCCCTGACATCACCCAACCGTCGTCAATCTCTAAGTACGCGTTACTATCGCCATTCTTCGTCTCCTCGTATTGTTGTGCAGTGGTTTTGGAGGTTGGATGGCCAAGTTTATGGTTTGGATTTGTCGGTGTATGGTTTTGGACAAAAACCGACATCAGCTAACGGTCTATCAATAAAATACTCGTACAAACCGATTGTAGAAGGCCTTGAAGCAACATAGTCAGTGGGTTTGGGATCCGGGGGTAGGGCAATAAGATGGAGTATTGTTCCACGACACCAAAGGTCGGGTTACTCCGTCGAATCAAGACAACGGATCGACAGTACAAGGACGCCCCATTATGAAATCTATGAGTTTCAGGAGAATTGGTATCCTATGCTCCCTAGTCTTGGTGTTCCGTTGTATTGTCTGTTTCGTTATTTCACGTTTTTTGCATTTCTTGTATCTGTTTTTAGGTTTCGGATTATTTGTTTAGGTCATTGGCTTTGGCTGTCCTCGCCTCGTCTATGATGCAAATTAGACTATTCTATGAGTCTACTAGCGCCAGAAAACCTATGAAGATCTCAGACATATTTTGGAATATCCCGTTTATGCTTATCGATTGACATTATGAAAAAAAATCCTATGTCTACACGTTTTAAAAAAAAAAAGTTGCTTAAAATGAGTACTAATTGGCTAACAAAGTGAAGAGTACATAACACAAATCCTTATTAGTCAAGAAAAAAACGAAACGAATATTTGAATTTATTCTCTTCTTCCGTGACCGAATCTGTCAAAAAAACATTCAAAATAGATGAGCGATTGCAGCAATCTAAACCGATCTGTAGCAAGTCCTCTCTGCTGCACGAACAATATCCGCAACCTACAATGCCAATCACACAAAAATAAGCTCCAGAAACAACTCTAAGAAGATGAAATGATCACATCAACCCAACTCATATGTAGTAAATACTCACCTCCGGTAAAGCCATTCTTTCAAGATTTGCAGCATAAGGCATAGGAACATCCGCCAGAGCAATCCTTTCAACCGGTGCATCCAGATACCCAAAGCAATCCTCAACTATAGACGAACTATATATCGAATCGAAACACAAGAAAAAGATAAGAAGAAATGTCAGAGCAAAACAAGTAAGGATCAAGAGTATATATATGATATGGGAAGAAAGTAACCATATCTCGGCCCCAACACCATGCTGAGGGTACCCCTCTTCAGCTGTCACCAGTCTGTTGGTCTTCTTCACTGAAGCCTTGATCGTGTCTCTATCTAGTGGACGTATAGACCGCAAGTTGATAACCTATATTCATCAACAAATCAACATCGAATAAACTCAACTTGTAAACCCCAGAGACAACAAGTGCGTTTATGCTTCTTTTGAGTTACCTCAGCTTTAATTCCATCTTTAGCAAGTATGTCAGCCGCCTAGAGATGATGTATTTTAGTTAGTTCCAAGTAAAAACAAACAAATACAAGAGGATGGCGCAAAGTCCTTAGAGGTTACAAGAACGATCCATATGACTAAACATGGTTTGGAATTTCGGGGTATATGAATGGGTAGAAAGATATACCTGGAGAGCGTAGCCAACCATCTTTGAGTAAGCGGCGATTGTCACATCATTACCTTGTCGTTCTATCTGTGGAGAGGATAAAAGAGGTGAATAAGTCTACTTACTCTATTGAAGTCCGATAAATACGTAGTATTTTCAAGTGTAATTACCTTAGCTTTTCCTATAGGAATGCAGAAGTTGGCATCAAGAACGTCAGCTGAAACTGGAAAGGACTCACCGTATCTGACATGATCACGATATTAAACTTGTTGCAAAGAAACTTTTGTTGACAACATATGATATGATTGAAGAACTACTTACAACAACTCGTTTTCAAGGAAAACAACGGGATCCGGGTCCCTAATAGCGGATTTAAGAAGGCCTCGTGCATCTTCAGCTGAATATGGAGTGAGGACTTTTAGACCCGGACATGAAGCATACCATCCTGCATAACACTAGCAAATTTCCAAAAACCACGTTAATTAAGGGGTAGTTTATTTGACTCGAACAAGTTATAAAGAGATGTTATGTACCTGGGAATGCTGAGCAGCAACTCCAGCAGCAGTGCCATTAGGTCCCCTGAAAACAATAGGTACTGAAATCTGACCACCAGACATATACTTTGATCTTGCAGCAGAGTTGATGATATGGTCTATTGCCTGTACCAATTTTTTAAAACAAAACATGTTCAAATCCATAACATCTGACAGGACTGAGTTTTAATTAGAGAAACGGGTCCGAGTCCTGACCTGCATAGAGAAGTTAAATGTCATGAACTCTATAATGGGTTTAAGTCCATGGTAAGCTGCGCCAACTCCGATGCCCGTAAACCCAGCCTACACCAGAAGGGCACAATCAGAAGAAGAAAATGATGCATTGGTGTGATTAAGTATGAGTAAGGGAAAACATCATTTAGAAAGATCATTTGCACATCTAACCGTGTTCCACCTATCGTCACATATCCTAACACAAAGGTGGTATTTGTAAACGTGTACCACCTTTTTGCTAGGATATGTGAGAAAAGGTGGAACACGATTAGGATTTGACTTTTCCGATTAGGCTAGGAATCGACATTATCCCTATGAGTAAGTAAGTGACCTCTGTGATTGGAGTATCAAAGACCCTTTCAGGTCCATACTTGTCCAAAAGACCTCTTGTAATCTAATACAAAAAGAGAAGATGAGATCATTGAAGGAAGACAAGAAAGAATGTAAGAATGGGGCTTCGGAGCTGCTGACCTTGTAGGCCCCCTGGTACTCACCAACCTGCGACGTAACAGACAAATGGATCAGTAGGAGAAATGATGTTACGTACAACATGAAAACTCACCTCTTCGCCCATCAAGAAGACTTTAGGATCCGCAGACATTTCTTCGTCAATCGCAGAATTAAGAGCATCCCGCACTGTCATCTAAACAATATGAAAACTATTATTAACACGTACATGCTTTTTTTTTATGATTGATGTAATGTGACCTGTTTTGGTGAAGCTGAGTAGGATCTGGAGCCAAGTAAAAATGGTGGAATCCTGAATCTACCAATAGAGCCGACTCTGTGTCTAATAACACCCCACATATTGCCTCCTTAGTTGCTCACTTACAGATTGTAATGAAAGAAGAAAAGAAAAATAAAATGTGAAACTTAGAAATGGAAGTTACAAGAAGAAGAGGAAGGTTGTGTGAGTGATTGTGATATGAGGATTGAGTGATAGACGAGATGGACGGATCGGTTCTTACTCTATAATTCCTCACTCTTCTCTAACCACCCCATATACACTCTAACTACTTGCCATTACATGTCTGCCACCTGTCCCTGCCTTTTTTAAAGACCCTTCTACCCTTGCTAAATATAGCACCGTATTATATATATGTGTGAACGATCATTTACATAACATGTTCGGACTTGTCTTAACCCATCCTTAATTTGGGATCCACTTTAAGGAAATCAAGTACCTTCAACTCGGTTAGATTGGATTAAACCATATTGGTTCTCAAAAGATTCTTTATCGGATTCTAGTGGGAATGGAAAATTCCTGTACTAAAGGGTTGTATTTTTTTCAAGGGAGAACGATAAATGCATACATTTAAGTTGTCACGTTGTTCTGATATCTATCATTATGTTTTTTTTTTGTATCCAATACCTATCCCAATGTTAAATTTTATGACAATAGCCCCTGCCATTCATCTTCGTTAGTCTTATTTTTGTTAAATGGCGAAAATACCCTCAACTATCTTTCAATATTACAACCATATCATTCAAATAATTACGAAAATGTCATTTTGACTAAATTCGTAATTTCTTATATCTCTTTTATTATTAATTTTATGTACATTTGTTAAAATAATTAAAAATTCTTGATCAACTTTTTTAGGGTTATTATCATCCGAGTACCTTAAAAATACTTGGTTTTCATCCGAGTACCCTAATCAAACTTTGTGACACACCAGCACCCAAACGAAACATTTTGTGTCAACTTAGTACCCGCCGTTAGTTTTCCATTCATTTTGGATGGAAAATGGTCATGTGCCTGGCACATGACCCCATTTTTTTCAAATACCTAAAGTACCCCTTATTTCTTTTAACCCTCAATTTTTAACAAAATAACAATAATAAAAAAAATAACCATCTCTCATCTGAGTACCCTCATCTTTCGTCTCTCTCATTTCTTCTCACGGTGAACGACGGCATGGTTCCCTCCCCAATTCATCATCCCAAACTCACCTCCCAAAATCAACACTTGTCTTCACTCTCTCCTCCTCCAAAGGCAATTCAAAACCAGCCACCACAGCTGAAGAACACAAATCAAACCAGAGCTTAGCTAAACCAGCCATGGCCTCAACCACGACAACTTCATCAAGTCGTTGGATGAGAACTCGCAAATCAAAACAAATATTGAACTTCCCTTTTCACTTTCTCAACTTCCCTAAATAAAAATCAAATCCACGAGGATTTCCTGATCCTGAGAAGCGGCTTCAGTCCTCAAATCAAAGGTGGGTTATGGTTTTACTCAAATCGGAGATGGGTTTTAGAGGGGGTTTGTTTCTGGGATCGAGCTCATCTCCCTCTTGCAAGACACGGGTTCATCTCCCTTCGGCAAGACACGAGTTCATCGTTTGACGGGGGAAATTTTCCAGAACTACAACCTGGTTCATCGTTTGTGGGTAAAAAGATTGGGGGTTTCAGAGATTGATGAGATAGGGGCTGATTTGGAGGAGGGCTCGAACTGGAGCTCATCACTGGAACAATTTTGTTCGTTGGAGCAAGACAGTTCCCCGGAGAAAGACGCGTGATTTTTTTATATTTTGTAAATTAATTGAATAAAAATAGATTTTAAAAAATAAAATCTGATTTTATAAAATAAATACTGATTTTTTAAAATAAAAAACATATTCTTTTTAAAATATAATATGATTTTTAAAATTAAATTCTAAATTTTTTAAACAAAAGTTTGATTTTTAAAAATAAAATCTAATTTTTATAAAATAAAATAAAAACTGAAGAATTGAAAATATAATGAAAGATAAATCAAAATCAAATAAGAGTAAAAGAATTAATGAAATATGTGAAAGATTATTTTTTTAAATAAAAAAAGTGATTTTAATTGATAAAATTGATTTTATAAAAATAAAATCTAATTTTATAAAATAAATAAACTGATTTTAAGATAATAAATAAATAGAAATAATTTTTGAAAATCAATGGCATGTGTTTGAAAATTTGAGTGTTGTGGAGGGGTATTTTGGACTTTTTACTATTTTGGATGGAAAAATGGATGGAAAATAGACGGAAACTAAGTTGACACAAAATGTTTTGTTTGGGTACTGATGTGTCACAAAGTTTGGTTAGGGTCGGATGAAAACCAAGTATTTTTAGGGTATTCGGATGATAATAACCTTTTTTTAATTTTTAAAATAATTTTTATTTCAGAACAAATTTGTTTTTATTTAAAAAAACATTTTTTTTAGTAAAATAAAATTTTAAAAATCTTAATTATAAAAGCAATTATTTTGAAAATTCTGTTTTTTATTTATAATAAATCAATTTTATTTTTTAAAATCAAAATTTTATGTTAAAAAACCAATTTTATTTTTAAAAATTAAGTTTTTATTTTAAAAATAAAATTTATATTTTTTAAACCCATTTTTTTTATAAAATCGTTTTTTATTTCTTAAAAAAAATAAGTTTTTATTATAAAACAAATTTCAATTTAAAATAAATTTTTATTTTGATAATGGTTTGTTATTAAAAAAATTATTTTTATAAATAAAAAGTGATTTTTTTAATAAATAAAACAGTTTCATTTTATAAAAAAGTAATTTTTTAAATTAAAAACTGAACTTTAAAAATAAAAAAATTGAATTTTAAAATAAAAATGATTTTAAAAAATAAAACTGTTTTATAAAAATAAAAACATTTTTTTGTAAAACAAATATTATTTGTTCTAAAGTAAAAATGATTTTTTTGTAAATAAAAATGATTTATTTGTTTTAAGAACATTTTGGGTATTTTAGAAAAAGTTAACAGAAAATGGATGGAAAATTTGATGGCATGTGCTATTTGTCATAAAAGGAAACATCGGGGTAGGTATTGGATACAAAAAAACATGAGGATAGGTATCTGTAAAACGTGACAAGTTAAGGGTATAATGTAAGGACAAATGAGTGTAGGATATGCTATGTTTTTTTTTATAAGCGATGTATTATTAAAACTTTGTAATTCGAGAAAAATTGCGAAGAAGGGAGATTCAACCCAATATAGCGGATCATCTAATAACCTTCATGAAAGCAAACGAAATACGATCCAAAACCGAAAACCATTCGAGCAACAAAGCTCCACAAAACAAAAACAAAACGGGCCTTTAGCAAGGCCCAAAAACCACGAGTGCTCCAAGACTCCTTCCAAGCACGCTCGATCACTAACCGCTGCTCACGCAACGAGATACCTTAGAACTTACTCTAAAGCTCGAGTCCGCCATCAAAGCAAAACTGACTTCCCACAAGCGAAAGGAAAACCACCAAGTGGTCGATATCGATTCTTGAAACAAAACCATCGAGACCTCCAAAGACTGAGGGCATAGCGAGGATAACGGTCCTGATTACTGAGTCTCCCACTCCTCCATAGCACCATCACCTGAGCCACAGGTCGCCAGCTCCATAAAACGATACAAACGTCCACCGAACACACCGACACCGACCCGACACACACCAAAATTGTACTTAGAACTCAAGCTCCCAAAACCTACTCCTACTCCAATGGTTGAACATCAATCAAAACAGCCGACCAAATCGGTCGAAAACAATCTCCCTAATCGGAGAAAACATAGGAGTTAAAGAGAGGATAAAAAACCCTGAAACAACACAACCCAAAAGGTGAATGTCCACATCGAGCTAAAGGGAACGAGCTTCTGGCCGGTGCGGACAACAAAACGAGGAGAATTGAACTGACTCAATAACCAAGGAGACACGAGAAAACGTTATCAGCATCCAAGCACCAACAATTGAGTCCACAATGTCAACAACCGAGTCCACAATGTCAACAACCTAGCACCAACCAAAAAAATTGCCAAACGAAATTGGCAAAATTTCCAACCACACCATTCCCGCCAAACATCCATAAACCGAGCCCTTATAACGATCCCTCAACCCAAACGAACTGGACCACAATAATGTTGGACTATATAATGTTTGCAATAGTTGGACTGTACTTGAGCACACCAAAATTGTTGGAGGACAGCCGGTACATTAAAGTCAACAAATATGGATATTGATTCAACGTCATTAAACTCTCCATAACTCTGGCCCTTGAATGCACTCCATAGATCTGCTGCAACACTGCCCGAACCAATTTCAACTCCACATAGAAGCCGAACACTACCCAAGGTGCAACAAACCACAGTCGGAGCAGCCAGGCAAAACGGACGTCAAGGTAGGAGAAAGAGAACAGGGAGGAGCTCTTATACCTTGGTCACCAACCTAACTACAATCACGAAACGGATCACCACGAGACCTGGACATCTCCACAGCCGGAGCAAACTTGGACGTCGAGTCTGAGAGCCGGACGCTCTACAACCAGAGCCAAAGCGTCACGCCTGCAATCACGGCATCAACCACATCACTACTGAGACCAGAGCACAGAGTCGAGCAAATCACCACACCAGATCTAAAGACAACTGAGCACAATTAAACATGACCGAAACTTAAAAACGAGAGGAGGGAGGGGGTAGAAGAAGAGAAGGAGAGGCAAAGGGATACCACCACCGGCGACGTGGCGAGGCCGAGGCCGAGGCCGTCTTCGGCGGAGGAGAGGTCGCAAGGCGGCTGGAGTTTAGTGAAGTTAGGGTTTTTCAACAAGTGCGTATGTTATTCTGATTATTGAAAGATAGGATATGCTATGTTAAAAATACGAGTGCACAAAAACCAAATGAAAATAAACAAATCAATTTATTGTAAGAAATCGAAATACGATTTGGATGGTAACCGAGTTGTAGTAATTTGGTTTCCTTAAGATATTAGAATGCCCCATTTAAGCAGAGGTCTCTTATGATTCAACGATTTCTTCAAATAAGTTAGATTCGAGAGAAAAAGTCACCATACACATTAGAGCTTGAGCATCGAGACAATATAAGATTTTCGGATGATTATAATAGATTAAGAATGTGAGATTACATATCTTTCTTGGAAGGGAAAAGAGGAAAACTTATGGGGTGACAAAGTTGACGATTTTCTCAATAATTGTTTGTTTATAAATTCTTGTTTTGATTTTTTTTGGATAAGCTCAAAATTTTTATTAATAAAAAAGGAAGATCCAAGAAGGATCAAACCAGAACATAACCATAACGAAAGAGCTCTCAACAAGAGCTGCGGGAATAATCCCTGAAATAAGAGCAAACCAAAAACCAAAAAGAAAAACAAACAGGCCGATGAACAGTGACTCAAGAGACCAAAACCATGCGTCCCCCCGAACCGATGAATGATACCTTAGGGTCAACAAGGTGAATCCTCTGGTCCCAAAGGGACTACGCGCCCCTCCGCTCCATAGCAGATTGGCCAAAAAAGTTCCCCCGGATAGTACTCACCGAACCCTGATGCGAACAGGCGAAACTTGGGTTGACTCCTGAACATGCACTCATTGGAAGGGCAGGCGCTGGTCCGAGAGGGGCGAGAGTGTTTAAAGCCAAGTACTACCCGAATTGTAATTTCATGTAAGCTACAACAAAACAAGGATGCAACTACCTCTGGACCAGCTTATGGGAAGGGTAGGTGCTGGTCTGAGAGGGGGCTCAACGAAGAGTGGGGGACGGGTCCTCTATACTAGTACATGGGGGAGACAAGTGGATCCCATCGGAGCTGGGAAAAGTACCGGAGGTGGGGAAGGAGGTGGGACTTATGACCGTTGACAAGTCAATGATGCGGGATGCTAGGCGATGGGATAGGAATTTAATTGAGGTATTATTTGATCTTGAATCAGCTGCTGAGATAGTGGCCACCCCTTTAAGCTAGTTTGGTGGGGAGTATGGTTGGTACCGGTGAGAAGCCCGAGATGGCCACTACAAGGTGCGAGAAGCCTATAGACTAATACAAAGAATGGATGGATGGTGTAACACTAAGATGAGATCGGATGAATGGAGGAGGATATGGCATTTAAAGGTACCTCCGAAAGTGAAGCACTTTGCTTGGAGGGTTCTATCTGGGAAGCTTCCACTAAATGTTAACTTGAGGGGGATGTATGTGTCGGTTAGTGGAAATCGTGGGAAAGGTGGCAAGTTGGAGGACGAGGGGCATGTACTATTTGAATGCCCAGAGACGAGAGGAGTTTGAGGACACCTTCAGCTAAACCCTTGGGAGAGGGTACAACCAAAGGATTGGCTACAAATGGTTTGTGTCTAGGGGTTACATAGCTTATGGAAAAGACGGTAACGTTGTGGTGGGAACTTTGGATGGCAAGGAACCTGAGGGTTTGGCAACAAAAGGAAAGGAGCTCGCAGTTGATTAGGGAGATCGCCATGAAAATTTGAAGTAGTAGGAGGATGCTTAACTAAAGGTGCAAGGGACTTAGAGTGCACCGTTGAGTACAGGGTCGACTGGGAGAGGACGGTGGAGGAAGCCAACACTCGGGGAGGTGAAGATCAATGTAGATGGGGGGGGGGGGGGGGTGTTGACAAGAGGATTGGGTGGTGGAGGAATAGTGTGCAGAGACAACAACAGTATGACTAGAGCAGCAAAATGTTTTGTTATACCGGGGCAACAAAATCCGGAGGTGCTTGAGGTTCTTACTTTGTCTAAAGCACTGACTTGGATTTTCGAAGCAGACTTTCTTTTGGGAGTGGTGGAGTCGGATTGTTTGGGTTTGGTGCAGGTGGTTAATAGGAGCGAGACTACGGCTTCGCCTTTTGGTATACTAGTAGCTGAATGCAGAGCAAAACTGAAGGCTCTACCAGTATTTTCCCTTATACATGTATGTAGGGAGGCGAATAAGGTAGCTCATTGTTTAGCTAAAAAGGCCAGTGTTTGGGATACTGTTGATTGGGAGATCACCCCAATTCCACATGAACTTCTTGTAGTCTTAAATGACGATTTAATCGAATGATACAAATCCCAAATTTACCTAAATTTTTTATTTCAGTAGCATATTTTGAAAATTTGAAAATGAATAAAGGGAATTAGGAACATTTTACTATATTTTAAGTTTTGAAAATTCAATTATATGATTTTGAAAATTTGATTGCTAGTGTGGGTATTATGTACTTTTAAGTGCTTTGGACGAAAAATTAACTGATTATGGGTACTAAATTAAAAATATTTTTTCAAGAACGGAAAAATAGAAAACAATATTTAGAGTATTAAACTAAAAATAAAAGTTTTTCTGGATAATAAGGTGAAATTTTCCCTTAATAATATATGAAAGACTCAATAACCTTTTATATCTTTTTTGAATGGATAACTAACAATTATTATCTTTATGTTTTATGACGGTCAATAAAAGTCCCTAGGTTTTGCTAACAGAATTCTATTAGGAAAAATGAATCGAAGAATGTAAAATGATCATTATACCCTTTCACATTCAACTTAAATTCAGACGCGTGTTTTAAAAGATGCTTATACTCCTTTGAAGGGCTGGGCAAATATCCAGCCGTCATCGAAAACCGACCGTCACCGGCCGTCCCCATCACCGGAATCACCCGAACCGGTGTCACTGGCGACAGTTACGGTTAAAAAAATACCAACCTGATAGCATTTTGGGTGGGGACGATTTTTTATCTTCCAAACCGGTAAAAAACCGACCGACCGGCTTTAGCTGTGTATATAAAAATGTTTATGTTTTATTGTACTAATTTGATGGTTATAGTATCACAAGTGGTTTAAATTAAATGTTTACAATAGTATTAGATTAACAGTGTAACAGAGATAAAATGTATGAGATTAGTTTACTTTTAACTATAAATTTGCTTATAAACAATCATATAGTAAGTTGGTTGTTCAAGTTAAAATAAATTAAATATTAACACTAGTATTAATGAATTTATTTGATTTTAAAATTAAAGTTTATTTTATTGTAATGAACTTGAATTTAAATCCTTTATTATTGTTTATGGCATGTATTTAAGTTGAATATTTCTGTTTTTAGAGACAATTAAAGACTTTAAAAAAAAATCGTGATGTAATAACTTAATAGCAAATTACTAGTAATAAATGATTGCGTTTTTGTTGTAAATTGGTTTTATTGTTCTAGTAGTTTTAGAAATTGATACTTTTTCTTTCTATTTTGGGCTTTAATTGAAGGCCCAAAAGAAAGCCCAATGGACCGGTTAAAAATCGTAACCGGCCGGCTCCGTGACGGTCGGTTTTTAAGTTTCCCGTTAGAACCCGGTGCGGTGACGGTTATGGATTTTAAGTAACCGGTCCTCCCGGTTTGGGTTACGGATAATGATAATATTGCTGGGCCCCGGCCGATCCCACCCCTACCCCTTTGAACTTACAAAACCTTCATTTTTTTTAATTTTTTTTTAAAGATTTTACAGAACCTTAACTTTGTATTCTTTTTAGGGGTTACTCCATGTCCTAACGCCCAACTTTCAGAAATTGTTAAATCCTAACCCTATAAAACTGAAATTGCCATGTAGTAACGGTCAAACATCTTTTATACACCAAATGTTTCTAATTTTAAACGGACGTTAACTTGGCCAAGTGAAAAGTAGAGTTTTCCCTCAAATATGTTCTTCCTTCGGACGTTAACTTGGCCGAACTTCATCTCTTTGTGACCTCAACTCTTCATCTCAGCTCTTCGAACTTCATCTCTTTGTGTCCGAGCTTCGAACTTCATCTCTTCGTGACCTCAGCTCGCCCAAGCTTCATTATAAAATGAGTCACGTGAGACGCACGTGAGTCACTATTCACGGAAACAATCAATTTAAACAGTATTTGTTGGTTTTTAATAATTCAGTTTTGAAATTTGTTACTATTTGACAATTTTTCAAAGTTTGGGTGCAGATTTGACAATTAAGTGTAGTACGACGTTAGGACATGGAGTAACCTCTTCTTTTTATTGATTCTTATATAAATTGTTAAATTTTCTTTAATTTTATTCCAATTTTTTTAAAATTTTGTATGATTTTTATTAATTCTTTTTATTCTAGTTTTTAGTAATTGGAATATATATACACTAAATTAGAAACATTGTTAATTTCAAAAATATAAACAAAAAACAAAATTTCTAGATTTTATTCTTTCTTGCATCCTCTGTAACAATGCCAACGATAAGAACGGTGGCGGCACGAGAGCTCCGACACACAGGATTCGAAACAGAGAGGAGACTTGATTTCAGAATCACTAAAAGGGATTTTTACAGATCTGGTTTCATGTTTAATGCTTGAGGTGAAGACTATGAAGAGACGAAGTGAAGGTCAAGTCGACGCGAGTAAACCTCAAGGGCGCCCCTTCTGGAGTGTACTGCATCTGGGTACCAAATTTGCTTCGGGATGGAGGTGCTCGTCATAGAAGACGTCGATCACTAGATCTACTTGAGGTCTGGTGCCTAGAATTGCGATAGAGGAGTAGTAACGTCTCCCAATTGTGAAGTCATCGCTGACCGTGCCCGTGGAAGCCGAACTGGGTATGAGAAAACGAAGAACGCCTCAAGCCTCACTATGGTTCTCTCACTTGGGTCTTCGCTCTTCTTGTGGCACCGATGCAGTCTCCAATATTCACGTAAGACTCGTTCTCATACCAGTGATGCCAACATGGCTTTTCTTTAACAAGATCCCACCAATGTTTGCAAACAAAGTCATGGTTGTACTGATGCTTGTACTTCTGCTCTACATCAACCATGATCGAATCATCCGAGCTTCCTTTTTGTTAGATGTGTTTGAACTTGGACCAACACCCCTGAAATTGCTTCACTTTCCAGTTCATCACGCTATAGTGGTCCTTCTAGATTTTCCAGTTGCGCTCATTCTCCTTGCTATCCCTAATCACGAGTGCGACATCCTTTTTCACGCTATCCCAAAAAAACTCGTGTTGTTTAGTTTACGCCCTGGATCAGATCCTTTAAGTGGTTCAACCACTCACTCACGAGGGCGATCTCCTCGGTTCGAGTCCATCGACCCTTTGACGACTTTCGTCGACTACCAGATGGTTGTGCCCGACAAGATAGAGCAGGTGGCTCCTCACTCGTATGTAAGTCAGTGCCCGATTTAGGCCCGACATTGGGATGGAAGAACAGACCAAGGAAGCGGCAAAGAAGGACCGAGGGATGGACATACGAGTTCTCCCAAAACGGTTAGACGTCTTCGTCGCCGCAATACCTGTTGGGGTTGCTAGCCGGGGACATGTCCCCCCTCCCCAGAGCATGTATGGTTGAGATATGCCATTTATTTCATCGGAGGAGATTCATCGAAGAATTTTTTAGAGTTACCCCCGAAGTCTATTGCAAACTATTTCGTATAACCTACTGCTACCGTTACCAAAGAAGGCTACCAGAGATTTTCCTATAGGCTGTACCGAAGAAATTGTTGTTACCTTCGCCAAATACTCTGTTGGGAGCCATATTGAAGAATCGTATGTTTAAGAAACTTGTAGAAGAAGAATCGAGAGAAGTGGTTGGTGTGAGAAAGATGACGAAATCGGTGGGTATTTATAGAAGATCATTTTTTTTATTATGCTTCACCATGCGACATAATCAGATTGACCAGTTAACGTAGTCACTGACAGATTCATGTCTAATGCAGAATTTGCCAGCGTTGACAGTTTATTCGACCCGAACTTCTAAACATAGCGCGGCGACACATCCAACCCACATTCGGGGATTTGACCCCACTTTTCGTTTTCTGCGAACATTCAACGATGTGATTTTGATCCAGTGTTCATGGTCTAACAGATGATGAAAACATGTAATATTTTTAAAAGTTCACTACTTTTATTGTAAGTTCGAAATTCAAGAAAGTTTAGATTACAATTATTTCAAAAATCACAAAGGAAACCTCCAATTACAAAAGACCAATTGTAAGGAGTTGTTGACAAATCTACCGAAACTAATTAGTTTAAAAATACTAAAAAAGTATTAATCACATATTAGAACTTGTTCAAAATTGACCAGATTTTTTCCGGGTAATTAAATAAAAAAACAGTTGAGTGGATAATTACAGATTTCTCCTAGTTGTTAGGAAAATAGAGTATTGAGTCTTGAGTGGAAGACTTGTTTGCCAAATCAACGGTCAGTCTTTACACTTTCCATCAAGCCAATGCCAAAGAGATTCTCGCTTTTACAGCCTTCGTTGGGAAGGTTTCGTCTTCGTTAATAATACACTAATTACTAATTACATTGGGAAGCACTCTCTTCGTCTTCCTCTTCGTCAAGTCCATCAACCCCATCACATCCCACCTTTATTCCCTTCCTTGCGAAGCCTTCTCTTCGTCTTCACCCATTACATCACATCGCCCAATTCACTGAACAGACCTCACTGTCTTCGTTTACTCTCTTTCTGGGTTTTCTACTCATTTTTTTCTTCTGGGTTTGATCCTTTTGCGTTGTAGCAGCGGACCTCATTCTCGGTCATGGCGACTCCTAGAGATCACATTGAGCAGATTAGGAGAACCAAGTTCTCTATTGGGGGAGACCCGAACCCACTAACCGAGGATCTTCACCAGGCTGTTAAGAACCTCTCCGCTGAGTTGTACGCCAAAGATGTACACTTCCTCATGGAGCTCATACAGGTTTCTGCCTTCTAAGCTCTTGCATTGCTGTATCGATTGTCGCCTTAATTTTGTTCTGGGTTTTACTCTGGAGATGAAATCAACCCACTGCATAAGCATTCCACGTAGATGTAACCCTCTGTTTGGATGATGAGAAAATGCTAGGCTGACAAAAATCTGGGAACACATTGTTTCGTTATATTGTGATTTTGCTTCTGTGAACTTACTGATGGTTGGAGAGTAGGATGCTAGTTCATTTTCAAAACCATTACATGAATTGATGAAATCATTCTTCCTTAGAAATTCCATGTTTGAGTCCCCTTAACCCTGAAATCAGTTTAGTTTGTGTTCTAGTAACATAGACTCATGTGAATATAGTTATGCGCCTAATTGAAGGTCCAATAATTACTACTACTTTGATCACGGGACCCTTTTTGAGCATTGTCCAGGATTTTTCTGTGCTATATATGATTTTCATTATATGCTTAGCTACATTTCATATTGTAAATTATAGTTAGATGATAAACAATATTGAAGGGCTGTTTTCTGATTACAGAATGCTGAAGATAATGAGTACTTCGAAAATGTTGACCCATCGCTAGAGTTTGTCATCACTGCTAAAGACATAACTCACACAGGAGCTCCTGCAACCTTGCTCATTTTCAACAATGAGAGGGGGTTCTCTCCTAAAAATATAGAGTCTGTTTGCAGCGTTGGAAGGTCCACCAAGAAAGGCAACAGGAAGCGTGGTTATATCGGAGAGAAAGGTACCCACCCTTCAGAGACTTCATGCTGCATGCTTTACCCATTGTGATGCTTCTCCTTATTCTTCTAGGCATAAGTACTCAACCATTATGAGGTTTAAGCTTCACTTGTTCACAAACTCTAGAATTTCTCATTAGCCATTACGTGTTTAATTTCACTGAAGTACTGGATTGTAAGTTTTTTTGTGCCAGATTATGATACTATTGATACTTCATAAGATTATAGTTTTCCAAAATCATCACAAGCAGATACGCTTAATTATAATCTCCTTTTTTCAGTGTGATTAAAGAGTTGGATTCCTTTGGAATAGCCTATTTGCATAAAAAAAATTAAAAATTGTATTGGTTTAGTACAAAGCCTATCCCCTGCATCATCATTCATGGAAAATGCTGGCATCTTAACTTCATTAGAAATCAACCAAAGTTCCAGTTCTATCTTAAAAGGGAATTATGTTACTTAAATTGATTAATTCTGGCTGGCATGAGAATGCTGGCTCCTGCACTTGAGTAAGAAATCAACAGAAGTTCCAATTTTCAACTAAAAATGAAACTTTGTTGTTTGAGTTGGTTGTATTAACTCTTTCTGGCATGCAATCCTCTGCAAACATTAAATTTATCAGTGTGCTTCCATGCATTGGCTGAGGATTTTGAAAGAGATTGTTATCTTTTGTACTTTCTCTGATGTGATGGAAGTGTTAGTCAGGGTTCGCTTACTTGGAGAATTTTGATTTTCCAGAAAAATAGCTGAAGTAAAATAGTTTTCATAGTAAGATAGTGTATGTCAACCCATTGGTAATTTAGTCCAGGTATGGATTTCTGATATCTGGGACCACAATTTCCATCTAGATTTTGAAGTTTTTTTTGAAAGAATACCAAACAAAAAGAGTTGACAAAGTGGAATGTTATATCAAATAGATCAATTGTTTTTTTTTATTCATACTGTAAAAATTATAGTCCTAGAGCTTGTTTTTGGTGTACTATGATGTTGGTTGGCAAAAAGACTATCAAATTCTCCTTTAATTATCGTAAAGAATTAATTGATTCAATGTTTAAAAAGAAGTTTTGCTTGTTGTTATTATTGTTGATTTATTTACACATTTTTCTCTTAATTGCAGGTATTGGGTTTAAAAGTGTGTTTCTGATAACTTCTCAGCCTCATATACTCAGCAATGGCTATCAGATCAGATTTGATGAAGCTCCTTGCCCACACTCCGGCCTTGGGTACATAGTTCCCGAATGGGTTGAGAACCTAACTCTTTCCGACATCAAACAAATCTATGGCTCTACTTCACCTCTTCCAACAACTACAATAGTATTGCCTCTAAAGGCTGACAAACTGAAACCCGTCAAGCAGCAACTTTCCAGTATCCATCCTGAGGTTCTGCTATTCTTGTCCAAGATTAAGCGCCTTTCTGTCAAGGAAGATACGAAGGATCCTAAGCTCAGCACTTTAAGCGCGATATCCATTCTGCGTGAAACTAATTTCTTGACCAGGAAAAATATAGATGCAGAATCCTACACATTGTATCTATCTGCTGATGAAAACTGTGATAAGTCTGAGTCTGAATGCAGTTACTATATGTGGAGGCAGAAGTTCCCTGTCAGGCATGAGAACAAAGTGGATAAGAGAATGGATGCAGAGGAATTGGTGATCACTCTGGCTTTTCCAAATGGACAGCGCCTAAGCAGAGATGGCAGGAGTTTACCCGGTGTCTATGCATTTCTCCCAACAGAAATGGTTACCAATTTCCCTTTCATAATACAATCAGATTTCATTCTGTCATCATCCAGAGAATTTATTCTGTTTGATGACAAATGGAATAAAGGGATTCTTGACTGTGTACCGATTGCATTCATTAATGCACTCACTGCGCTTGTGAAAGGAACTGCAGATGCTCCACTGTCTAGTGTTCCAAAAATGTTCGAGTTTCTGCCAATCAAAGAATCCACCTATAAAGAGTTGAATGCTGTGAGGGAGTCCATCAAAGCAAAATTGGCTGAAGAACACATTGTTCCAAGTGAGTCATACACAACTCAAAAGTTCTTCCATAAACCTTGTGATGTGGCTAGAATCATGCCTACTTTCTGGGATATATTGGGGAAGGCAAGGGAGCAAGGTTTGAGCTTGCAAAATCTCTCATCTCACGGATGTTATATTCTGAATTCTTCATTCGATAGAGTTCAGTATGATGACATACTGGAGTTCTTGGGGGTGAAATCAGTGAACAATGAATGGTATGCTAAGTGTATACAAGGTTCTGATGTTGCAGCCTCGGTGTCGGATGAAGTTTATGTGAAGCTTTTACACTTTCTTGCTAATGGTTGGAGCTCCAGATTTCACAACACCTCAATGAAGAGCATTCCAGCTATTAAATATGTAGGCCTTGATGGGAATGTTTCTTTCTGTAGTATTGAGAAATGTGACAATCCAGTTGGTCAGTTTATGGTGTGCATGTCCAGTATGTCTGATCGAACATCGTGGCTGATAGATTGGAACAAGCTATTCATGTGTGGGGGCTGTAATTTTGTGCCTGAAAGTACACTGAAAACTCTCATTCAGTCTGAAAAGAAAGAAAAGATAATCCAGTGGCTTAGAGATCAGGCGAAGGTTCTCGTCCTGTCTGTTTCCGGATATGCTGAAAAGATATGTGATTCTCTCAGTGATAGCCGGAAACCTATTATTGCATGTGGGCACTTCTTGTATCATTCATTCTTGAAAAAATATCTATCTGAGAGTGAAGTCAGGCATTTGTCTAGTGAAATGCCACTTCTAGATAGCTATGGAGAGGTGATCAAGAATAGGAAAGGGGTTCTAGTTCCTGCCAGTGGGAGCAAATGGGCAGGGCTGATTGGTTCAAATCCATGGAGAGCAGAGGGTTATGTTGAGCTGGGAGAAGACTACTTGCGCCCCGGCCACTTTGCAGGTCAATATACTCCTAAAGACAAGCTCATAGTCTTCCTACAATCGCATGTTGCTGCCTCTGATATCCCATTAACACATCCTCCCAATGCTGTTATTCCTGCTGCTTCTTCACCACTCACAAAGCAGAATGCTTTCTTGTTATTGGATTGGATTCGTCACCTGAAATACTCAGGGGTTCGTATTCCGGAGAAATTCTTGACATGCGTAAGGAATGGTAGCTGGTTGAGAGTTATTACTAGTGGAAGTCATGGCTACAGGCCTCCATCACAGTCATTCCATCTTGCCACACCATGGGGGCAAATTTTGCAGAACGGATCAGTGCTGGTAGATATTCCACTGATTGACAAGAGCTTCTATGGTGATAGAATAGAAGAGTACAAAGAGGTGCTCAAAACCATCGGAGTGAGGTTTGATCATGAAGAGGCTTATGAATATATAGGGGACCATTTCATGTCCATGGCATCTTCTTCATTGACCAGAGCAAATGTATTCTCAATACTGAATTTCATAAAGTTTTTAAGGGAGAGAATGCTTTCTCCTGATAAACTCATCAAACGTATTAAAGGGGGAAGATGGCTGAAAACATCACATGGGGAAAGGTCTCCAATAGAATCTGTTCTGTTCAGCGAGGATTGGAAAGTCCCATCTCAGATCAGTAACTTACCCTTCATTGATCGAAGTTACTATGGTGAAGAAATCCTTCATTTCAAAACCGAACTCCAGTTGCTTGGTGTTGTAATGGGTTTCAATAATAGATACCAGCTTGTCATTGACTACTTGAAGACTCCATCATGCTTAACATCTCTGACGCCTGAGGCTGTTTTGTTGTGTTTAGAATGTCTCTCTCATGACGTATCCTCAAGGAAAATTTGCAACTCTCTTCAAGGTATCAAGTGGGTGAAGACTAATTGCGGCTACAAGTCTCCTAGTGAATGCTTCTTGCTGAATTCTGATTGGGGTTGCCTTCTTCAGGTTTTTAACTGTTTTCCACTAATAGAGCAGAGCTTCTATGGCAGCAAAATTCTCTTATACAAAGGCGAGTTAAAGAAAATGGGGGTAGTGGTGGATTTTGAGGATGCAGTGAAACAGTTTTGTAACACTTTTAAGCAACAAGTGTCCTTGTCTTCTGTGACAAAAGAAAATGTTCTATCCTTCTTGTCATGTTACCGAGGGCTGAAGGGATCATTCAAGTTTCCATCTGAATTTAAGCAGTGCATCCAGGAGCAGAAATGGCTGCGGACTCGCCTAGGTGATTATAGATCTCCGAAAGGATGCATCTTATACAGCTCAGATTGGAAATCTATCTCTCAGATCACTACTCTTCCTTTTATTGCTGACAGTGACAACTATTATGGCAATGCAATTCATGAATTCAAAAATGAACTGAAAGGTTTGGGAGTAGCTGTTGAATTCAAAGCTGGTGTGAAGTTTGTAGTTTCTGGTCTCTCTCTCCCCAAGCATGCATGCCAGCTTTCCTCCTCTGTTGCACTATCTCTGCTAGAATGCATACGCTTGCAAGAGCTCAATGACTCCTTACCAGAGTCGTTTATGAACAAAGTTTCTCAAATCCTGTTGAAGACACACATTGGCTACAAGCACCCGAAAGAATGCTTGCTGTTTGACTCTAAATGGGGTTCATACTTGGAAAAGACAGACGGGCCTTTCATTGATGAGGGATTTTACGGTAATGGCATCACATCTTATAAGCAAGAGCTCCATAAAATTGGAGTTACTGTTGATGTAAAGGAAGGATACTACTTAATGGCGAGCCACATTGATGTACATACAACATTTTCTACTATTGTCCGCATATATGACTATTTGAGTGAATTTTACGGGCAGGCAGGCAGTGATTTGGACTTTATTAGGCTTTGGATCCCAAATGGAAGTGAGAAAGGTGAATGGGTGAGATCTGAAGAGTGCGTTTTACATGACAAGGATGGGCTCTTTGCTTCGCAGTTATATGTTCTGGAGAAGCACTTCAGTGATAAGTTACTCAGCTTTTTCTCTAAAGCCCTAAGTGTTAAGTCTAATCCTTCTGTGGATGATTATTGCAAGCTTTGGAAAGGTTGGGAAAGTTCCAAAGAAAAACTGTCTCTGGATGAGTGCTGTTCATTCTGGGGGTATATTACAGAGCACTGGAGTTCAAAAATTGAGAAAATCCTAGCTGACAACATTGTGAAGATGCCTGCTAGTTCATCTTCAGATGGAATATTGTTACTTGACAAGCGCGATGTCTTCATTGCTGATGACCTTTTGCTGAAGGATCTATTTGAGAAGGACTTCCCTGGCTCACTATTTGTCTGGTATCCACAACTAAGCATGTCTTCTTTGCCTCACACTAAATTGACTGAGATATACAAGAAGGTAGGGGTCCGCAACATTTCTGAGTGTGTGGAGATGAAAGGTTTTGAATTGGAGAAGGGCGTGGAGGCAAGTGAGGTGAGCTCGAAGGATATTTTGGTCAAAAAAGGTCTGGCCAAACTCATTCTTGGCTTTTTATCTGATCCTGCATTGAACATGGGTGTGGAAAAGAGGCATGTAGCTGTGAAGAGCCTCCTGAACCTCACTGTGTTTGAGACTAGTGGACCAATGAAGCTAAGCTATCGTCTGTCCATGTCTTGTGGCAAAATTGTAGAGGTCGAAGCTAGCAGAAACATTCGTTGGGACAGAGAGAGTTCCAAGCTTCATATGCAGAGGATGGTCAGGGCTGATGGATACAGGAATCTTGTTGAACATGCTTCGTATTTCTCTGAAGTAATCTCTGAGGGACTGTTGTGGGACAATGAACAATGCACCGGTGCACTCTCTGAGCTCATAAAGTTGGCTTTCATTGTGGAATTCAATGAAGAAGCTGTAGATTTCTTAATGAAGTCGAAGAACCTGCTGTCTTTCACAGAAGACGAGGAGTTCCTCTCTTCCATCTTCCAATGAGTAAGTACCAACCAATAAATTGTTCGTTTATCTTGACTTAATTCACTATCAATAAGAAGCTATATATGTGCATCTGCTACATTTTTGTCAGTTTATAAACTCCATGAATAGGGACATATGTGAATGGCTCATGATCTATGCAGAGAAGCAACATGTTCTTTCTTTTATCTTACACACTTTAACCACTGAAATGTGTAAATGTCATGCATATATTTTGAATGTATGTAGCATTATCGTCCTAATTTGATCCCATTGATGCACAGGTGTAGATCACCTGGAGGAAGACATTTTGGGGATTATCAAATATGTGCTGCTAAGCTGTCTTGCATTTGCACCGAATGGCTTTATCTTCTATCCTATATATATTGCAGTTCTACGTTTTGTCACTAAGTTGTTTGGTTCGGTAAGAGCACCTATCTTTGATGCTATGTAACTGAAACTGAAGCTTTGATTAGTGGTAAATTGTTATGCAAGTTATCATGTATCTTTTTGGATCTGTGAACTTGTTGATGGTTTAATGGTTATGCAAGTTTAAGAGTTTAATTATCAGATTGACCAGCTGCATAAACCTCACTTGGAGTACATATCAGGGGACTATCTTTTACTAACCCTTAATATAATGCAAAAGACAAATTATTCAAGGATATAGTAACCCATGTTTTTAGGGGCGAATAATAACATATTTACCATTCATGTTAATAATGATTTTTTATTTTTAAATATAGATAATATAGGATGACGAACTAGAAACAAATGGATATGATCGTCAGATCTAGATCCAATACACGTTAGCGTGAACGTAGAATGGAAGGTACACATGGACAGAAGAGTAATTTCAACAATATCGAACGACTATCAAACTGCCTTCAGTTCGGTAAAATATGGTTCAATAAAATTTCTGATGATACTTTGGTTTGGACAATATTCAGATAATTTTGATTTAATACTATCGAAACATATCTGAATTTATCGAAGCATGATATTTAGTATTCAGTTTATGAAACATTACTTTCAGAATATACCAAACTTGAATTTTAAAAATTGGACAGGAAACAGTGTATTTCAAATAAAAAAGGCTGTCTGAAATCGCTTTTGGTAGATTTCGTTGCATTCCTTTTAAAAAAGTACCCAAATTCACGTATAATTTCCCCCAAAAAGACATAACACAAAGTTATGGTCTTGCGAAATTTTGTATTTGAAACCATCTGTTCCACTCATTTTTTATCGCATCGATCACCCAATCTGATAGGGATACATCCAGTCTCGTTCATCTCCACACTCCATTTCCAACGAGTGGTCATAAGTACGGAATGACTGAATGTGTAATAAGTTATACTATGTTTAAGGTTTTAGAACTTCATACTCGTAACATTTGGTCCTAAAGTATCATAATTAAGTAACAATAAAAATGAACTCTAGGGATAATTTTACTTTAGTACTCTAAATCTTTTATATTTTATTTAGAGTATTCTAATTTTTTTATATCACTTTAGTACCCTAAACTTTTATTAATTTTATTTTAGTACCCACCGTTAACTTAACCTTAAATTTGGTCGTTAGTGAAAAGTATTATGGTCATTTTACCTGTTATAGATGGAAAATAAGATAGAAAGTTAACAGTGGGTACTAAAATGGAATTAATGAACGTTTAGAGTATTGAGGTGACACAAAAAAGATTAGGGTACTCTAAATGAACTAATGAAAGTTTAGGGTACCGAGATGACACGAAAAAGATGTAAGATACTCTAAATAAAATATGAAAGATTTTGAATACTAAGATAGAATTATCCCTAAACTAAATTATATAGTATGATAATTTCGCATTGGATTATTTTTAGTATGAGGTCAGACTATTTATTGGAAAAAAAATGTGATTTTAATGTGATTTGTAAAATGCATTTAACTGTATTTTATTTACTTTTCTTGAAATTGGATTTGACTTAATCTAAAGATTAGATCATCTCCGGTCAAGGTTTAAAAGTCTCCGCCTAGTACGCATAGGCCCCAAAATCTACAAAAACGTCTGGCTGGCCACTCTGTCTACGCCCTAAAATATGAAAACCATCCGACTTGTCGTCTTGTCCGATTAGTCGGAAACTTAAGACACTGGTTTGTGAGGTTGGACTTTTGAGGAAGAGATGAAAAGGTGAGAGAGACAAAATGTGTGTAATAGACTTGAATTTCATGATATAAAAAAATATGACACATACCTCTTTTTGATGATTTGTTTTATCTCTTATTTTTTTTGTTACGAACGAAAATACAATTGTACATTTACAAACCTTTTTATAATTACAAGAAGATGATGAATATATTTTTCTGTTATAATTTATATAAAAATAACAAATTTTTCATTAGAATTATATTTTAATTAAAATAAACAGTAAAATCAAAATAAGAGCATTATTTGGTTTGAGTGCTTTGGTAGGATATTTTGTTTTGTATCTTGGTACTTTCTATTTCTTATATTATACAAATATAGTTTATATTTGAAATTTTATATTATATTTATGTAATATATATTTATTAACAATTAAAAATGAATAAAAAAATTTAATCCGTCTAGTCCTCGCATAGCGCCTAGGGGTCCTCACCGTCCGACTAACACCTAACGCTTTTTACAACCTTGTCCAGTCATTAACCAATTTGTTGGATGATAGAATAAAAAAATCATTAAATCTAATTCTCTCCCCTCTTTTAACTAAACCGAAAGAAATTCATTTTATCGTGAGTAGTCGCAACCTCTCTCTGCTAGGGTTAGGGTTTTGTGTTCTCTATGCAAACAATGGCGTATTCGGCGGCCAAGTTGTCTAGTATTTCCGGCGATCCATCGGTGGGGCTTGTGGAACCGGATGTGGAGGGTGTCGGGGGTGATACGGGTGTGATCGACGTGAGGGAGGGGGACCCTTGCGTGGATGGAGGAGGGGATCTCGAGAAACAGACAGGGCCAGGAGTCTGGCTTCTCCTAGATCCTAGATGGGCTGGACGAGGTGACGTGGGCTGGGTACCTCGAGCGGGAAGGGGTCGGGCGGAGCGCGGACAACTGGGCCACCTAGGGTGGTCTCGGGGTGGGCCGGGTGATGTGGCAGCGTGGGCGACCCGATACGGAGAGAGTGGAGCCCGAACCCGGGCTGAGACGCAGACCCGGGGCGGGTTGGATGGGTCGATGGAACGGGGCGGGCTGGACCAGACTCAGCCGCGGGCGGAGCAAGTGGAGCCGGGTTGGGGCCCAGGTGGGCAAATCGGGTCGGGGAACCCTGTGGATCCGGATCTGGTGGGCTTTCGGGGAGCGGAGGCCCGAGTGGGGGATCTTGGGTCCAGATTGTCGACGCTCTGTATTAAGGAGGTGGTTGTACCGACATGGGATATTGTCAGAGCTAGGGGACAATTTCAATTTGCAATGGCAGCAAAGGTATTGACATCGAAGAGGTTCTTCTGGAAGTCGCTGGTGGCAAGAATGGAGGATTTGTGGGGTATGAAAGTGGAAGCGAAACCATTAGAAGGGGGTCTGGTGGCGTTCTTCTTCAGGTCAGCACGGGAAAGGGCGAGAATCCTGGCAGGAGAGACATGGGCATTCTGGGAATCACTAGTGCTGTTCACGGATCTCAGGGCCCACATGCAGGTGGGAGATCTTAGTTTCCACCACTTCTCGGTGTGGGCTAGAGTATCTAACCTTCCGATGGGAGCATGGAACAAGGAGGCGGGATTCCGAGTGGGGAATGCCCTAGGGGTATGCCAAGCGGTCGATGTGGATAGTTTGGGTTGCTGCTAGGGAGACTTCATGAAAGTCCGGATCCGAGCTGATATCCGAGTCCCCATCCAGAGTCATATATGGTTCTGGTTTTCGGAATCACAGGTACGAACTCTTCTCCAGGGCTCGTATGAACATCTACCAGACCATTGTTTTGGATGCAGTTGTGCGGGACACTTGTTTCCGGCATGCCCTGTAGCTGGAGGAATTAAGGGACACTCCCTACGTGCCCCAGGAGACCCGAGGTCCACCCTTGAGAAAGCGAAACACGGGAAGGCGGCGCCAGGGACTAATTGGACCTATCTGGGTGGTGGGAGCAAGGGGTAACTGAGACCCACGCACGCCATCCCACCGACATGAGCAAGGAAATGGGAGAGAGAGGTCCTATGAGACGGGGACTGAGGACATTCCTTCTGAGTGGCTGGCAAAGGAGGTTGGTTCGTCTTTGTCTGGGAAGAAAAGGTTGGCAAGAGAAGAGGAGCCGGAAGAATCAGAGGGTTCGACGGCGTCAGATGGAGGTTCATATGTAGCGGCGGTGGGGGGCCACAAGCACCCCCTCCTCCAGGAATGAGTCTGAGGAGGTCCAAGAAGGGGCTGGTCGGCTGTGCCCCCTTCCTGGCTGTTAGATGGCGATGGTTCCATCTCCAGCCGACAAATAGTCTCCCCTACCAGTCCGGAGTCATCAATCCCGCGTTCAGGAGCCCTACAAGTATCAGTCCAGGGAGGACGACGCACGCTGACTTACCGGGGGAGATGTCAGTCCACCATTATTCCCCTCTCACTCGGTTGGCTCGACCATGGCCTTTTGGTAGAAGTATGCTGTATCGGTATCTCAGGATGCTACCACAAATATCCCCTTTAAGTGCCCCTATGTCCAGAGCAAAGTTTATTTTCCTGTTATTGCTTTATGTTAGCATCTTGGTTTATGCCATGTAAGATGAGTACAATTATGTGCTCATCGACCTACTTTATATTTCAGTAATAATAGTATATGTTCTTCTCAAAAAAATAATAATTCATTTTCAGTCCATGTTTTTTTTCTTCTGCTGACTGATAGAGTAAGCTGATAGCAGAAATGAATATTATAAACGAAAATTGAAATGCACACAAATAAATAAAAATTGAAAGGAAATTTTCATTGAAAATAATTAAAATGCTAACATAATAACTAATAAGCTAAATAAACTAAAATGAAAGATAATTATGCATCTCCAAACTTATTCCAAATGTGTTCGATGAGATCTACTTTTAATGTATGATGAGCACGTTGATCTTGCATCATTTTAGTTTTTGCTACTATGACATGGGATGAGACGAAGCTTCCTTGTGTGAATGTTGGTTTGCTTGGCCCACCCTCATCTATTTGTTCAGTGTAGCCATCATATGTATGACGTTCTACCTCAACAATCATATTGTGCATGATAACACATGTATTCATGACTAAACCAAAGGAAGATGGTTTCCACATTCGACTTGGCCGAGTGATAAAGTAAATTGTTCGTTCCACATCATTCCCGCAAGCTTCGTGGACTTCTGGAAAATTCTCGTGTTTTGGAAGCTGAGCCAATGGAACTGTTTTCACAAAACCCAGCCAAGAAGGGTAAATAGCATCACCAAGATAATAAGAAAGTTTGTATTGGTGACCATATGCCGTGTATTGGACCAGTGGTTTCCAACCATTGACGACATCTAAGAACAATCTGGAATGGTTAAGCACAATTAAGTTGTTGTTGGAACCCGCCATGCCAAAAAACCAAGTGCCAAATCCACAAGTCCCACGTGGCAACAACCTCAAGAACAACGGTTCTTCGGTTACCATGATCCCTTCTGGAATGCGAAACTCTTAATACCGTCGAAATATTCTTCCACTCCTAGTGCATGCAGTCAAGACTACCAAACATCCCAGGAAATCCACGTGTTTCATTCACTGATAAAATGTAACTTATATTTAGTTGTGTTGGCTTACGCTAATACATCGGGCAAAAGATAGTAATAACTCCCTTGCAAAATTTTACCACGCCGTCCAAAGCCTTGCTTTAGCCAATTTTTAGGTACTCGTCCAGGCCAACAACTGCAATTCCATAACACAATTGTCTAATGGCCGCAATACATTTTTGATACAGAGATAATGATACATGACCCAAAGCATCCAACCGTTGACTGATTTACGCATCGTTATCATCCAACGCACAAACAATACGGGTGAACACATCCTTTGGCATTCGGAAACGCCGGCAAAATTATACTTCAGTGTACACGGGGTGTCTATTGAAATAGTCACGCATTAAACGTTCGTTGGCAGCTTCCCAGTCTCGCTTAATGTAGTTTTTCTTCTTCAGTTGTTGTTCTGAGACAATGGCTTCGTCTAACAAACTTTGAACATCCTCATTGGACATGCAATTTTCGATTGCATGTTCCAATATTCGCTCGAGCCTGCGTTCGTTGGCAAGGATCTCTCTTCTTGCATCAGAATTGCTCGCCGTTTTGGACAAGAAAAATAGAGAATATAAGATTTTAAAGTTTGGAGGAGTTGGTAATGGAATGTGTGCATTTTTTTATGCTAAATATTTGAATCTATACAAAATTTGGGCCAATTTAGTAATTAATTTTGTGCTCTTCAAAATAAAAATGTATTTTTTTCAAGGGTCAATCATTGGTCAAAGGGCATATAGTCGTTGGCGTCGACGAATAGTACCGTCGGTAACGTAACTGACGCACCCATCCACCAGCGCCTATCCGCCATCAATACGCCAGCTATCCGCCACTGCTTCGTCTCCACCAACACCTATCCTCCACTGACCCGCCTGCGATTAGAGATGCTCTTAGAGCATGATCTTTTGGGGAAGATTTTGTAGGATTTAACACACAACCTATTTATACCAGCCTACTTAGTCAATTTTTTTGTACAGAAAAACAGAACACATATATCAAAAATCACAAATTCTCTCCCTTCAATTTTGTTGAAGTATATGTCCAACATCGACACATACTTCTATTTATATTTATTTTGATTTGATTATAGAGGAGAAATCTAATAGAAACCCTCCTTATCCTAAAAACTGTGTGAACCAATCCTATCCATACACCCTTTAGATCCAACATTCACCATAATGGCACATCATCATCCCAATTATACCAAAACTCACGTCCATTTCTTCCTTTCTCACACAAGCAAGGTTATAATTGTAAAAGCATGGTGCCATGTGGACAAGTGTCCATTTTTTTCTTAACCAATTCACTAATTTAATATTTCCCGATTCGTTTGAACTCCGATTGGCTTCAAACTTGCGCCAATATTTTTCTTTTTCCAAGGGCTTCAAATCAAGATCAGTCATGAATATATTTTGAAGCACGAAAAGAAAAAGTTATATTGGGGTGATAAAAACAATGTTAAGTGTTGATAAATCTTCACTAATAAATTTTTTATATCGAGGTATCAAACTAGTGCTAAATAGTGTTTAATGTTGATAAAACTAGTGCTTAGTGTTCATAAAAAAACATGTGATGATGTAATAAAAATCATGTTCGATTTTGGAAAATGAGGTGATAAAACTAGTGTTCAGTGTTGATAAACCCAGTGTATAGTGTTGATAAACCCAGTGTATAATGTTGATAAATCCAGTGTATAGTGTTGATAAAAATTACACAGACTTAACTTTTTTTTAAAATCAGCCCCAAAATAAGGGGGATAACCTAGAGTTTGGTGTTGATAAAAAAACATGTGATGGGATGATAAAAACACATGTAATTTAATGATAAACATAGTGTTTAGTGTTGATAAAACTAGTGCTTAGTGTTCATAAAAAAACATGTGATGATGTGATAAAAATCATGTTCGATTTTGGAAAATGAAGTGATAAAACTGGTGTTCAGTGTTGATAAACCTAGTGTATAGTGTTGATAAACCCAGTGTATAGTGTTGATAAAAATTACACAGACTTAACTTTTTTTAAAAATAAGCCCCGAAATAAGGGTGATAACCTAGAGTTTAGTGTTGATAAAAAAAACATGTGATGGGATGATAAAACACATGTAATTTAATGATAAACATAGTGTTTAGTGTTGATAAAACTAGTGCTTAGTGTTCATAAAAAAAACATGTGATGATGTGATAAAAATCATGTTCGATTTTGGAAAATGAGGTGATAAATCCAGTGTATAGTGTTGATAAATCGAGTGTATAGTGTTGATAAACCCAGTGTATAGTGTTGATAAAAATTACCCAGACTTAACTTTTTTCTAAAATAAGCCCCGAAATAAGGGTGATAACCTAGAGTTTAGTGTTGATAAAAAAAAGCATGTGATGGGATGATAAAAACACATGTAATTGAATGATAAACATAGTGTTTAGTGTTGATAAAACTACTGCTTAGTGTTCATAAAAAAACATGTGATGATGTGATAAAAATCATGTTCGATTCTGGAAAATGAGGTGATAAATCTAGTGTATAGTGTTGATAAATCCAGTGTATAGTGTTGATAAACCCAGTGTATAGTGTTGATAAAAATTACCCAGACTTAACTTTTTTAAAAAAAATCAACCCCGAAAATAAATTTTTTTTTTCGTGCTTCAAAATATATTCATGACTGATCTCGATAGAATGCCCTTGAAAAAACAAAACTAATGGCGCAAGTTTGAAGCCAATCGGAGTTCAAACGAAGCGGGAAAAATTAAATTAGTGAATTGGTAAAAAAAAAATATGATGGTTTTACTAAAAAGCCCTTACCCCTTACTAAAAAGTGCTGTTTTTTTGCAGTCAACAAGTCAACAAATCAATTGCATCTCATCCATCCATTCTTAAAATGAATGGTTTGGATTGGTTCACACAGTTTTTACGTTAAGGAGTGGTTTCTATTTGATTTTTCCTCTTTGATTATATTCAATAAGTTTTACCTCTCATCCTTATATTCTTGGTGATTTCTCTACACGGTTTAAGTTAGCTAAGTTGTTGTATTATGTGAGACCGCTGTCATTATAAGGAAATAAAGCGTCTTATGAAAAAACAGATTATCGTGCTTCAATTGGTTCCAAGTTTCAATTCGCAAGTAATATTTTCCAACCACTTTGCATTTCCATATTTTTGTTATTATTATCATTATTATGATTAATATTTATTTTACAAACTAACCCTCTTCTGACGCTACTATTATTTTAATGTCAAACTATTTCATTTTGATATGTTTTGATATTTTTGTTTCCTCGGTATATATATATATATATATATATAGGGGAACAATCAAGTACAAACCTTATTTCGGGTCAGAACGTAGAACTAATCTGGGCCATTGATTACTCAGATCGAATGGCCACCGAAATTCAGGGGTGGTGGTGATTGATTACGAAATCAATTACCATATTAATTAAAAAGATATTAAAAGATATGCATTAAATCTGGGCCATTAATTCTACGATCCAAGGGCCCAGATTGATAGTTCTACGTTCTGACGAAAGATACAAGTTTGTACCTGATTGTTATCCTATATATATATATATAAGGGCACTTTTAAGCGTTAGCATAGTGAATTTTGTTACTTGTTACCAGAATCTAAATAATTCAATTTTGGGATAATTCCACATCAGTACCCTAAAACTTTCATTTTCCATTTAGAGTACCCTAACTCTTTTTTGTGCCACCTCAGTACCCTAAATCTTCATTTATTCCAGTTTAGTACCCGTCGTTAACTTTCCATCCAATTTTGGACAGAAAGTACCTAATTTTTTTTAAATGACCAATCTACCCCTATTAACCCTTGATAAAACTCAAAGGATTCTCTTTCCTCTCTTCTCCTCTCTGCAAAGTCAGCCCCCACCATTAACACTCCTCATCTTCTCTCTGCAAATCGTGTTTCAAAACTCCATGGTATCTCCTTCTTCACCAATCTTTGTCAAAGGTAACCAAAAACCTTCATGGCTCCACCTCTCCAACCCGCCCTGACCTCCACGGCTACGCGTAAGATGGAGGGGTTGACATGGTGCACGCGATTTGGTCTCTGGAGGTCGGTGAGAATGGTCCGTGGAGAAATCCATGGTCATGGCGAGTTCCAGAATTCGAACACAACCTCCACCTCAGTTCCCGATTTGGTGTTTTTGTTGGTGGGTTTGGTGGGCTGAATCTTTGTGAACGATTTTGGGTTATGGGGATTGATTTGCATTGATATGTAGAATTTGGGTTTGGGGATTGATTTGTAGAATTTGGGAAGATGAGTAGCTGGATTTGCTGAAATTTGGAAAGAATTTAAAATGATTTTTGGAAAACATTAATAATAAGATTAAGTATAAAGATTAAAATAATAATTTTGGGAAAACAATAATAAGATTAAGTCGTTGAAACTGATTTTCAATTTTTTTTTAAAAAAAACAAAATCTGATATATATATATTTTAAATAAAATATGATTTTAAGTATATTTTAGAAATAAAGTATAATTTTAAATAATTTTTTTAAAATAAATATATTTTTTAACATTTAAATATAATTTTTATCAAAAACTGATTTTTATACAATAAAAATATATATTTTTTAAATTAATGGCATGGATGTGGAAATTTAATTGTTAGTTAGGGGTATTATAGTCATTTTACTTGTTTTGGATGAAAAATTAGATGGAAAGTTAACAGCGGGTACTAAAATGGAATAAATAAAGATTTAGGGTACTGAGGTGGCACAAAAAAGAGTTAGGGTACTCTAAATGAAAAATGAAAGTTTTAGGGTACTGATGTGGAATTATCCCTTCAATTTTAAAATCTAATGGTCATGGATTTTCATGCTCAATTATCCATAAATAAAATGGAAAAATCAATAAAAGGGTAGTTTGGTAACTCAATCTCTCTTAAAAAAAAATTACTATAGTATTCTTTTACTGCCTCAATCTGATTTTTTAATATTTTATTTTAATAAAATATTAAAAAAATTAATATGATATTTTTTATTTCAAATTTCGATCGTTACTCAATTTCTGTCAAATTATATAATATTATGTACGACATTACATAAATTTATATCTGATGTTATATAAATTTCATATCGGATAGGAAGTAAAATATCATTAAAATTTCTCTATCGTACATCAAGAGATTTTCCAAGCCCTAGCCGCCCTAGCCTTTGTGACCATGGTGTTGTCTGTCCCTACCTCTACCGCCTACAAGACCGACGACACTACTACTGCATTACCTGTCAGCCCTGTCACGTCTCCTTCGTCCTCTACTGTGGAGCTTTTGCTTGTAAAAATTAAGCGTAGGAGGAAGTCGAAGCAAACCCTAGCTAGGCTTCCTTCAACGCCTCCTTCAACTTTAGAAACTCCACCAATCCTCTCTTCCTCCACAGAGTTGGTACCCTTCTCAATGGGTGTCTCCAACCCACCATATACCGGAAAACCGCGTCAAGGTCGTTCGGTGAAGCCAAAGGGTGTTACTTCACCCGTAAGAAACCCCTCGCTTGCTCTCTACTCCATCCCATCCCCGAGTTCTTGCTCTGTAACGGGATTCGGTGCATGGGAAGGCGCTGCTGGAGGTTCAACCACGGACAACAACGAAGGCGTTGGGCTTTGGTAGATGTCTTCCTAATCGGGATATGATCCCGATCATCCCCACTCCCCACACTGCTCCGTTTTTTTCCATGTGCTTCTGTTCTCCTGATAGAGGATGGGTTTCCATCGTCCCCTATACTTCAACAGGATTCGGGCGTGGGAAAGCTCCGACTGAGGAGCATCCGAGGAAGGAAGCAAAAGCTTTGGGTTGGGGCGTTCGCTCCCTGATAGGGAGATAATCCTGCTCATCCCTTCCACTTTCATTTTACTAGGCGATTTGGTTCATGGCTGGCCGACCCTATCCTCGGAGGAGCCCCTTTCCTCCCACGACGTCGGCCTTGTCGGATCTTGAGGCTTCTTTGGCATCGCTATAGGACGGGCTCTCTTCCAGCTCCCTTGAAGAAGACTATGAAGTGGAGGTGGTGGTCCCATACTCGCTGGGCAAGTCCGATGTCATTGCCGGACAGTGGTTTGGATTGACGGGTAAGCTTTGGGCAACAAAGCCTCTATGGAAGGACATGCTCATTCGGATTATCACTACTTCTTGGGGGCGTTCGGCGGAGGGCCTGATGGTCAAGGATCTTGGGCAGGGTGTGTTTGGTTTCTACTTCAAGACGACAAAAGCTCGAGACTAGGTTCGGGGTAACGAGCCCTGATGTTTTGACGGGCGTCCTCTCTTGATCGGAGACTTGAATCCCTGTGCCCAAAACGTTCCAACATTGGACCATCTGCAACTCTAGGTCCATGCCTAGGGCCTCCCGCCCTTGGTTTGGATGAAAGTGACATGGGAGACGATCGGCAGCACTTTGGGGGTCTGTGTAGCCGTCCCCAGCGACTAATGGGGGATGTGATGGGGAGGTACTGTCAAGGTGCGTTACTGGCACCTTATTGAGCGCCCTCTCAGGCGGGGTCTTCTTCTCCGGTTCAAAGAGTTTCCGGACCTAGTAAGGATCGAGCTCGCATACTCCAAACTTCCCAACTTCTGCTTCAACTGTGGGCGGATCGTTCATGTTGTGTGGGACTGTGAGAGGGAGCTTATGTGCACACCGAGATACGATACTTCTATTCTTCAATACCACAAGGAAAAGCTGGCCAAGCCCTATGTAACGAACTAGACGGAGACGCCAGCGCAGAGCACCCTGGCGGCTGTGGGGTATGTTTCCTCTAGCAATATATCTAAGGGCTCCTTGCCTCGAGGAGGGAGCCCGTGTATTTCCCCGAGTACTGCATCTAACCATACATGCCCTCGGGTCAGCACCCAGAGCAGGAAGGTGGATCTAGGTTGGAAAAACTTGGTGACCGGTCAGATCTTTGATGGTAGATGCTCCCCGGGATAATCAGGCGAGGGCTGGCAAGCAGCCCTGCCAAAAGAAATGTTAGTCTCATCAGGCTTCAAGGGCTGGCTTTGGGAGGGGTCCCTGGCGGAAGCCTTGGCTCCTCCTACTGATGCAGTCCACGCTCGTGATTTGGAGCAAGATTTCCAGTATCATCTTCTTATTCCCACCTTTCCTTCCTGTTTTTATGGCGTTCCAATACCGTCTGTAACAGTTCAAGTAATTCAAAGAACTGCGAACACTTTGTTCTATGCCTATTCTTTTCTCGTGGTCAGGGAGTATGTTTCCTGGTGCACATCTATGTAGTCGGATTCTAAATTTATAATATTGCACCTTTTAGTCAAAAAAACTTATATCGGATTCAAGTCAAATATTTCATAAATATCCAATGCTTTTATTTACATATTTTCTAACCGATATTATAGAATTATACATAGTGTTACAAAAATACTGACTAACCCTAGAAATAAAAATCTACATTCAGAAATCTTATGTTGGTGTTACAGAAATCTACACTCATAATTACAGATTGTTATACATATTGTTACATAAAATTAATCGGACAATTACAGAACCAAATACAAAAGATCAAACTGAAAAATCAAATTGTTACGAAATCCTACCCTATTGTTCTATTTCTCAACTACCAAATACAAATAAAAGTGTCTGGGAGCGGATCCTTGGACCTGAGTGGTAACCAATTTGAAAAAAAAAGAAGGGTTATGTATAGTTACGGATATGTCCGAAACGCTTACCATGTAACAAGATTACCCTGCTAATCTAGGTAACAGTATAAGGGTGAATCCCTATTTCCATAGAGACACATTATTATCACAACTTGCATTTTTCCTGCCTCGACTCGGATGAACATGTTTTGCGTACTAAGCACGTTGGTCCCTCCTGTGAGGGGAGGTGAGGATGATGTTAAGCATCCAAAGAGGTGTCTAGGGAAAGGACGAGACTTGAGATCAAATTGTGTCAGATCCCAATGGAACGAGACGTGTCTCCAACAACATCTTGCTCGTTAGATTGATTCTTCCTAATTCTCCGTACACACTCGTGAGAGGGAAGCCCTTCCGGCTCGGGGCTTTGATCCCCATATCAATGCACCCGAACTTTTGTGTATAGTCGGTGATCTCCACGCCCTGATCCTAGAAGAGGGCGAGCCCCCCTTTGTGACCATTTACCAGCACCAACGTGCCCCCATAGAATCCTATGTTGTGACGGAGCACAATGATACGATCGCTTGCTTGCATCGTCTTTAAGAGGAGGAGGATTTTCGGGAAGGCGTACGGAGGATGTCTTCAGGTACCGAACATGACGAGGAGCAACGACCCCCTGATCGTATCCGACGAGGATACATAGAGGGGTCAAGGGTGGTGTCAGTAGTGCTTCTGTTCCCTTGCCCCGATTTTTCTAGGAGAGATGAGAAGTAAACGCTGAAATAGATAGAGAAAAAGTAATGGCGGTGGATAAACAAGAAAGGACCGGAGAACTGGACGTTAACGTTGGCGGCATGAAACCAAGAGGGACAGAGAGCCATTTTAATCATAACGCGATCTTAGATGCACGATTTTAATGATATACTTCTATTTTGCTTTTATTGAATGACTCCTACGTAGTAAATGACATAATCTGTAGTGAATAGTTATCCTCTATATATACTCGGGATGGGAGAAAGTGTCCGATGGTTTCATTCAGTGTTTCATTTACTTACATTTTTGTGAAGGAATGCAATATTTCTCTTATACTACAACATAAAGGGTATTACACAAATGACTCCTTCATCTTTCACCTTATAGAGGATGGATTCATACAATCAAGGGTTTAAGTTGATAGAATAATTAACTGTCTGTCTAATCAATGTGATTTTCTGAGAGTGAAGCGGGCCCTCATACTACGTATAGCATGCTGTAATAACAATAGATTCCTCCTAAAAGCTCGCGATCTTGCCTTCATAAATCTCCTTCCACTCACTTCTGTCCCCTTTTCCACCTGAAGTAACAAAAATGGTTAGCACAAAATAAATCTCTTACAAGCTTTAAGGTAATAACAGCATAATCCTTGTGAATCTAATATGGTATGTTCTTACCTCATTAGAATTATGAGATCCATTGCTCTTGTCTCTGTCACCGTCATTACTCTCATCTTTACAAACAAGAGTTGATTCAGTTAAGTATACGTTGAAACTTGGTGACCTTGCATACATGAATCCATCCTCAAAATCACTGACCCTTCCCTCTTCTTCCTTGTCTTTGTTTCCATCTCCAACCACATTTTGTTCTTCTTTCTTGCATTCTGTTGAAGTCCCAACATTTTTGTCCGAATCTGGCGTTGAGGTTAACATTCTGAAAGACAGAGAGGAAGGGAGAGACCAAGATCTGTTGGTGTTGGTGTTGTGTTGGTCTAGGACAGATTGTGGATCATCATGTTCAAGTTGCTGTTCCTTGGAGGAGTCAAGTCTTGTTAAGGAACCTCTGTAATGTGAGAAGATTAAACAAAGTGATTGTGTTCTTTGTCTAAGCCTGGATTGATCACCAAACCCCATTGCAGCTCAGAGCTTTGCTCAATGGGAGAAACAAAATATTAGACAAGAACACAATGTGGAAGCTGATCCCAACAACTTGAAGATGAAGGGACGGAACCACCTAGTTTTTAGCCATTTCGGTTGTTCTTGGCAGTTGATTATTGTTGTTTTCTACAAATTAATCGCATTTCTCTCTGCTGTTCATGGCAATTTCCCCTGTTTGATTCCAAATTGGTTGCTTCATTTTTAGCTTGTGATGAGCTGTTGGATCCTTAATATTGGTCAGATCAGATGTTTTTGTCACGACAGTTACATTTTCCAGGTCTTAGATTCACCAAACTCAACATCACAAAAATAGAACCATCCATAGAAACCAAAAATCAACATCTATTTTAGCCGCCTCTTTTTATTAGCTACTGTCTTGAGGTGAAGATTTGCCTTGAAGAACCTTGCCCTCCTGATATATATCGCTGACCGTGTTCCTCATGAGCTCGAAGACACCTCAGTGATGTCGCTACAACCCGAAAAAGATGAAGATGAAGATGATGAAGATAAAGAGACAGGACCCAAACTAGTCTTCTCTGTCATGATCATGAAATCAAAGAGTCTAGGACTAGCAAGCTTTGCTATGCCATTGTTACAAGCACTCTTTATAGCATGATCATCATTTTTTGTACTGTTCTTCAAAAATATGCGACAAATAACCCAACTATCCATTCGAGCTAGACATTGATCCTGCAGACATAAAACCATTCTAGTGTTAAACCAGAATCATCTATGAAATGAAACTACATGCTTGTTCTCTTAAAATAACATACCATAGACCATGATGTATGATCAACAAAAAGATGTTCAAGTACCTGGATTGAGTTGTTTGGTGCTTGTGAGGCATTGCAAGGAGCCACAAGGCGATATTCGTGCATGATCCAATCAGTTCTAGACCCATTCCGAGGCTTCCCTCTGTAGAAAACAAGTGTCTTTTTCATCCCAATTGCCATATGGTTCCTTCTTGCAGCTCCAATCTGCTTGTCAGAGCCAGTGGCCTTCCAATACCCAGAACCAGTTGCTCTGTTCACTCTCTTCCCATTCCAGTACTTTGCTTCCTTGCAGCTAAAAAAGTACCTCTCTTGCTCCAAATCACCTGAACAAAACAAACCCATGTCTTGAATCAGTCAGATTCTCATTTCTCAGCCTTGAAAATGGAACAAAACACTAATGCATGTCACTGGTTTTACCTGGCAAGTCCCAAGGATCATAGTTACAGACATTGATCTCTGGAATGATGGAGGCAGGCAAAGGGCAGCAAAAGACCTTGCGTTTCAAGTACTGAAACACAAGCTCTTCGTCGGTTGGCTGGAACCGAAACCCTGGGGGCAATCTGATAGCCCCATCTCTAACAAAATCAAACTTGTTGATGCTCATCACTTTTACTACAGACTTGTGTAGTAATGTTGAGCTACAATTTTTAGTATATAGGAGAAAAGAGATGGAACTTTGTGTCTTAGGCAAGGAGAGACTGGTTTGATCTTTGACAAATGAGTGCAATATATACACACAGACACACACTCATAAAAGCTTAAGCAAAGGTTATGAGCACATTTTCCTTTCTTTTATCCTTGGAATAAATTTATCTACTTCCCTTTTCATATTCTGCAGAATAGAATCTCTAGTGTTTATGAAACTAGAATAGAATCTAATGTATTATTAAGGGGCTTCTCCATGAAATATCAGTTCTTTGACTATGGTTTTCACAGACTAACGTGTTAGTTGAACTTTTTTCAGAATAGAACGGAAGACTAACGAAAACTGTCACATAATACCTGTAATTGTGTATAATTTTGTAGACATCAACGGTAAAAAAACGTCAATTTACCGTTGCTTTTTAAAAAAATTACCGTTATTCTCTGCAAAAAAAACAACTATGGGGGTACAAAGTGACAATTATGAAGTTAGCAGTTATGATGTGATAATGAAAGTCAAAAAACCGGTGTGTAGCGAAGTTTCCCCTATTATTAATAACTCACAACGACTCTACAGTAAGTATCAAATGAAAATACAGCTATTTATACAACCAATACATCAAAAAAAGACCGATAAACATAACTTTGTTCCTACATGACCTGATTAATTCCATCATAATCTATTTTTCATTGATTCTTAATCGTGTTTGTGACAAGTAATCCAACAAAACCCATGTAGTCTTAAAAGTCAAATTCCTAGTTGGTGAGACTGTCTTTTGGTAGGATGTGTTTAAATGACAGGCTGAGTCAGTTTCATGATATATGTATGTATAATAAACTGACTTTAGACATATTTTTCTAATTTCCATTGGCTTCTGGTTCTGGTCTTCTTCATTAACCTGGTTCCTTTGTATAAGTTAGTTTTGATTGAGCTTTAGCTTTTCTGCTTTGAATGAGGAAATCAATGGATGCATGACACACAAAACCACTTCACAAACTCAAAGTCACTGTTTTAGTGTTGGTTTTGATCAATTTCAATGAGTTGGTTTTGAACTTGGAAAACATTAAAAGTCATGCTTTTTAAAGGCAAAAGCAAAACCTGCGTAAAGAAGGAAACGATTTTAGTTTAGTATAAGAATAGGAATTGGTACTTTTCTTCACCGTGAAGGTGTTGGTTTTCCTTTTTCATGCATTGTGGAACCTCTCAAAAACAAGAATCGTAACATTTGTTTTTTTTTACATATATGGCCTCAAATCCTTGCTTGAGTGTAAAGCAACAACTCTTGTGTTGTGTGCTCTTTTGATTCTTCTTTTGAATTAATTCTCCATATCTCATTTATTTTAACTTTTCTCACACCTAAAAGAGATGAATCTTTATGACACTATACACAATTCTATAATGTGAATTGAACAACATTCCAATCCAGACCTACACTTCCCTTGAGACAGTAAATCCTATCTACAATTTACCCGGCTTTGATCCTATTGCTATTCTAATTGTTCATGCTCCTCTGTGCCTTCCGTTGGATGGGCCCCACTTAAATCTGGCGTTACTTCGCCCGAACCTCGATCCTTATTCACATCATTGTCATTGCCATTGCGCCCTTCTTGATCACTCACCTCTCCAACACCTTCATTCTGTACAGGCTTAGTCCCCATCTCTATGTCTCTGTTGGTTTTTCCCATGCTTGGACCCCCGAAGCTACCTCCTATAGACCGAGGAGGAGTTGCAGGCTCCTTTGGAATTTTAAGCCTGAAGTTGTTCTTGGATGGTGGAATGCTGCCGACGAATATCTCCTTGAAGTTGTTGACTACTCCTCTGTTATATGGGTTGGCTCGTCTATCATATCGGTATCTAAAGTTCTCATAAGTTGACTGCAAGATTAGATAAACAAGATCAATAGTTAAATAAAGGGCTTGTCCAACTGGTCAATCACTTGAACTTGGGTCTTGAGACCTGGACCTGGGTTCAAAGTCCCGGCAGGGGTACTCACTCCTTAACTTCTACTGGGCTTCTCTCTATTCTTCCCTTTGGGCCTCTCTCAAGGCGGGGGTCACGAAAAATTTAGAGCTCTCTTTTACGTAAGGGAGCTCATGCTTGATACATCAAGGTTAAAAGGTTCTTCAAGAATAAAAAAAAAACGTTTGGTGCATGCTTTGATACACCTGATTTAGTCGATAAAAAATAGTTGAATAAAGGCAGACCTAGGGAAAATTCAATTTAGAAGAGTTTTTACCTGGTTTGTGCTGATGAGGTATAGATGGAAGACAGATAGGCCACCAACAAACCAAAGAGCAAGAAAAGTGTAAACTATTAAGGCAATGGATGGTGGAGTTTTGACCAGTGCTTTCCATACTGAAATGTGCTCGCTCTCCATGATCCTCTTTACATGTAACCAGCAGAACCCGAACACATATAAGCAGAGAAGAGTCGTGGAGAAGACAAACATGAAGAAGTAGCGATAGTTCCTCTGGAACCAGATTTGAAAGACAATGCCAATTAGAGAGATGGGTTATATTTTCAGAAACTTGAATAAAGGCAAGTAAATTACCAATCCAATACACTGTCCAACCCAAGGGCAGTGATGGTCAAACCGTTCCACACAGTTATTGCATATTGAACAGTGTGAGCAACGAGGGGGTCTGTAAAGCATGCAAGTGTCACAATACTTGACCTTCACTGATATTCCATTGACTAAAACGTCCCTCGTGCGAGGTAGGCGTGGGGTTTGACCGCATCCGGCTTCAAGACTTCCATCACATGGTTCTGGCTCTGGAGGGTGTAGATTACGAGGTATTATACCAGGATCTCTTCCAGAAGTTAGTAACAGAAGACCCAACACCTGGAAAAAAAATGTATAGCTCAGTTTAATTTGGTTAAAGAGAGTAGTGTGTTATTAAGAAGTTCCATAAGAGCGGTAGAAAGAGACGTAGCCTTAAAAAAAGAAATTGAAGTAAATAATAATGTCTACAACTAATATTACAATAAACAGATCATTGACAAACAAAACAATTGAAATGTAAACTTAGGATGCATGCCACTAATATTGATGTTGTTCCAATTCAGTTTCTGGTTTAAACGGTGAAGACTTAATTTGAACAATTCTCCCCTAAACTTTAGGAATTATTGAAACAAGAGGCCAACCTTTAGAACCAAATAAAAACAAAACTCAAGTTTAAGGCCAATATGAAACAAAAAGGAAGCTATTTGGAAACATTTCCAAAAAAAAATCAATGAATAAGATGTTATGCTTATATCCAATCTTCAGATCAGATTAAAACGGTATTTGAAATTTTAATTAATTAACCAAAGGTCAAAGCTTAATTAATAAAAATGGGCCCCTTCTAACCATGGGTCATCGCCCATAACTCAGGGGGCTAGCCCTGCTGGCACCCCATGACCTCCAGGATTATCGAACCAAATCAGACCCTATTGTGTGTGCAAAACAAGTTTATACAGCACAATCTCCAAACCTAACAACCATAATGAATATCGATATGGAAATGGAAGACAGTTCAGAGTTTTATGTGACAGTTAATTACGCCACAAACTCATACTTATAGATAAAGACTAATACTCAGTGACACATGAATGAAATATATTGGTTTGAGATGCTTATATGCATCATATCATGTAAATGTTTAGATGCTACAAAAAAGGTACATGATGCTTTTATACAAAGGTAAAAACATGCATACAGACATACACTAGAAGCAAGAATGTAGTACCAGTAGTTTCAATCATTCTCAAACTTTGTATGAATTCTGACAATTGGTTTTGGATGTACTGTCATATATCTTTTTTTGGGTACAATCCATTGCAAGTTTATGCCATTTCTAACTACTTTTTGGACATATTCCATTTTTTTACTGAAAACATGACGTCCTATAAAGTCCAATATCAATTTGGAATTTGAGTGACTGGTACCTAAAACCATAAATGAAACGGAAGTATTGGTTATCGTAAACAGATATATTAGAGCAAGGCTGGGCAATCTATAAAGATGTTAGAGTGAGAATTAGCATATAAGTACAGAGAGGAAAAGAACTTACAATTAATGTGAATATGGTAACAAAAACTGTTATAGCTATTCCCCAGTGAGCAGGAAAATCATCTGTAAGTTTTCCGGTGACGAAGACACAGAAAACAACAACAGGAGCAATTATGAGGAACATAGTTAGTGCGATAGATCTAGCATCAGGCCCGAATATAAGCCTTCCTTGAAGACAAAATCTCTGTGAAAAAAAAAGAGAATATATGAGAATGTGATAACATGGTTCTAATGATACACACATGTGTATTTAATCATCCATATTTGTCATTCTGTCACCCAAAATAAATAAATACATCTCACAAATACAGCTTAATCACAAGCCCTTGCCCAACGAAAAGGGTAGAGAGGAAAATAGTTTTTTTTTATTGTACCTCCCCAATCATAGTATAAGCTTATACATTGAAATGCTATCTGAAGTAATGTCCCCTTTAACTTCCCGTGCTAAATCTCAATAGTTTTTTTTTTATTGTACCTCCCCAATGAGGCATAGTATAAGCTTATACTTTGAAATGCTATCTGAAGTAATGTCCCCTTTAACTTCCCGTGCTAAATCTCAATAGGGATATGGAAGAGGGGGAAATGCCTATCATTTGCAGGTGCTATCAAGTGTAATAGAAACATAAGTTTGTACTTCACTTATGTGTGCAAGAGCTAACATGCCCCGCTTGCCTTTGCAATCCACAATAACTTGAATCCTAAGTACCTCAGCTAAAGCATAAATAAAGCAGCTAGAATCAAAAGTGGATCACTTAAAGGATATCCTAATTCCCACAATATCATTAGTTAATAGTACATAGCAACTACACAAACTTTGAATGTACATGCTGAAATACAGAAGAACTGTACAGAACAGCTCCTAGTACACCCTAGTTGTGAAATCAATTCTCCTTTCCCAAAATATCAACAAAAGTGCAATATTTTATACCAATAGCAACAATTTGAAAATGTTCCCATAGGAAACCTCACACCCGACATTGATCCCCAATAATCAATCAACGAGCTTAAGCTCAATTGGGTACTCAGATCTTGCAACCCCTACCCCAATATGCCCAATTATTGTTCATCACCAAACCAAAATTCATTTTTGTTGGTGTAAAAGTATAACATTATTAACAAAATCCCAGAAATCTGATCATAACCCAGAAACCTAATTAGGGTAGAAAACCCAAACTCACATTGCTTCCCTTCCATGCCTGGTAAGTCATGATCATCGACGCCTCATCGGTGGCGGAATCCGGAGGCGGTTCCACCCTGTACATATTTCTCTCTCCAGAAAATCAATCTAGTAGCGATAATGGGTGGTTTGTCTGTGTAGAAGAGAAGATAGGAGTGGGTGAGGGGGTGAAGGGAAGGAAAAGCGGATTTGAGTAATGTGGGGGTCAAGGGATTCCGGAGAGCGGCGCGGTGGTTTAGAAGGAGGAAGAGGCGCAACCGCCGCAGCGGAGGCGATTCATAGCTGGAGCTTGGAGGAGGAGTAGCTGTAGAAGATCGGGTCTTCGTATCAGCGATTTCTGTAAATGTTCTTCTGTTTAGACAGAGCATCACTGTTTCTGTTTCCATCAAATTAATTAAACTTTTGGGGATTCTCCAAATTCACTGTCGTCATTCAATTTTCAGTTACGGATGTGGAATGCCTTGCGTGACGTGGCATTTTTTAATTGGCAAAAGCATCTTATTACTTATTAGAGAAAGGTCTAAATATTCAAGTCATATACTTACTCCCGATCTAGCACACAGAGCACGATTAGTTTCAGTTCAATGTTGGGCTTCATCTAAACAAATATGTATGCTTTAAAATTCAGTTCAATATTGGGTTTGCTCTAAACAAATATTGGGCTTTCGGGCCTTTTCTGTATCCCCTCAAGCCTTTGGGCTTATTCGATAACACTGTTTTTTTGCTGATAAAAAAAAATACTGATTTCAAAATTGACCACACATCATTCAAACTTCCAAATTAAAATTTAAGTGTTTGCTCTCGAAATTGAGACCTAAACCCTAATCCTAGCTAATTATGGTGCTTTCCTCTGATCTCGTTGTTGTCGTGCCGTCTGTCGTGGCTCCACCTGCCGCTATTGGTGCTGCTAGGCTTAAGGATCGTGTCGTCCCTATGGTCATTGGCTTGGCGCTGTCCAACCCCTCGCAGACCGTGTCAGGTGCTGGGGATAAGACCTGTCGAAGGAGAAGACCCAAACCACTTAGTTAGAGTTCTTCTCCCTTGCTTCCCTCTCCTCCTGCTTTGGCGATGCTCCCGACCTTCTCGACTGAGTTGGTGCCCTTCTGCATGGGGGTAATCTCCCCTCGGGTGGGGTCTCCTTCTCCTTGGGACCAACCTCCCCCGCCCCGATAGCTAAGCTGAGACGTGGGGGCATGTCTCCAAATGTCGTCCCACGATTACTTCTCCTACAAATAACAACCTTCTTGCCCTCCCTTCTCCAAATCCTAGTTCGCCGGCCCCACACAATAGTCATGACCTCGCTCTAGCTATTCCTCACCAGGGTGGCGCAGTTACTAGGGTTACGCCGCCGTCAGATCCTCTCCATGGCGGTGCGATGGCTAGGGCTTCTTCACCCTCGAGTCACGAGCTTGTCCTACTTCCCCCCACTCTGGGTGCATGGGTTAAGGTTGTGACTGCACCGGTCTCTAGCCCTACTAGGACACCGCGACTACATCGAGACCCAGCCAAGGGGAAGGCTCCGATGAAGGAGCTTCCTAGAACGAAAGTGGTGGCTCTGGGGTTAGGATGGTGCCTCCCCAATTAGGATAAGATCACGCTCAGCCCGGCGTGCCTTATAACTCCGAGAGGAATGACGCGGGATCGTTCACGGCACTTGGCTACGGAGTAATTTGCTCTGCCCTTGGCTGATTTGGTCTCAGATCTTCAAGGTCTTCAGGATGGCCTTTCTTCTTGTACATTGGAAGAGGAAGCATAGGTCGAAGTGCTTGTCCCGTCTTCCTGGGAAACATCGACGGCCATTGCCCATCAGCAATGGGGGATGCTGGGAAAATTGTGGTCTCCAAAGACCCCTCGTAGGACACTATCTTGCGTATCATTACGAACGCATGGGGGAAGGCGGCTGAGAGTCTTGTGATCAAGGACTTAGGGTCGGGGCTCTTTGGCTTTTACGAGGCTCGGACGTGGGTCGGACGCAATGAGCCCAGGTGCTTCGACGACCGGGCCCTACTACTCGGTGATCTGGATCCGTGTGCTCGGGAGATGCATATTCTTGACCGAGTGCAATTGTGGGTGCACGCAAGGGGTCTGCCGCCTCTGGTAAGGATACGGGAAACGGGTACCTCTATCGAGGACGCTCTTGGAGCGTGTGTGGATGTCCCATGTGCCAATGGGGCATGTGTTGGGGGGAACTGTCAAAGTTCGGTTATGGCACCTCATCGAGAGGCCACTCCGGAGGGGATTGGTCCTTCAATTCAAGGAGTTTCCTGAGCCGGTTCACATTGAACTCACCTATTCTAAGCTTCCGAGCTTCTGCTACAACTGTGGCCAACTCGGCCATGATTTGAAAGAGTGCACATGGGCAGTCAAAGGCCCTCGCTATTTGATTCCTCCATGCTAGAGTACCAGAGGGATAAGAAAGTCAAGGCCTATGCGACAATTTGGGGAGAGGTTGACCGGTCACCTAATCCCAAGGGCATCGCCCCTAAGGGAACCTTGACCCTAGATAGGGCCCTTGGGTCGCCACAAGCTTTGTGGCTCTTGGTCTGGGGACTCGGGGTACGACCCAACTAGAAACCGTCCAGTCCCATGCTAGCTCGATTTTGGGGGCCCCACCATCGCTCTCTAGTGAGTTAGGTGGTGAAACACGCGGAGGTCTGGGAAGGAAGGAGGCTAAAGCCCCGACACCCACTGAGGTACCTAGAGAACTGGAGCACTCAAGAGGTCAGCAGTTGGGGCACCTCGAGAGGAGCAGGTCAGAGCGGGAAAGCAACCCCACCAGGAGGAATGAGAGGCTTGATGAGCATCGGGGACTGGCCCTAGGAAGGGTCCCATGAAGATGCTTTGCCTCCCATCATCACTGCTTTTGATATATTTGATTTCTGGCATCCCCTTCCCCCTTTTTGTATTTTGTCCTTGCCTATATGGCTTTCAAATACCGTCTGTGACGGCTCTAGTGGAAAAAGGTTCAGTGATCCATTACTCTTTCTATCTGACCTTAGTGGCCCGAGAGCATGTTCCATGCCGTACATCGATGTTCTGATATAAATTTTATAAAATTGCACCTTGCGCTATAAAAAAGAACATTTGGACGTATAAGGCAACAAACTCTTGACTCGTTAGACATATTCCATGCCAAAGTATAAACGGTTCAAACATGCACCAGATTGCACAACAGTAACACATAAACTTACGATAAATACAATTTTCATTTAGACCGAGGCAAACTCAATACCTCTTATGGAGATTTGAATCTTGACCGTTGAGATGTTTCTCAATATTTAAGATCATTCGATTGAAGTTTTCATTTGTTAATTTTTTGGATACTTTAAAGTTAAAAATAGGGTAATTTTCACCTTAATACCCTAACTATTCATTTTTTGCACCTCAATACCCTAACTATTTTTAGTGGCACCTCAATACCCTATAATGCCATTTTGTGTCACTTTAGTACCTATCGTCAACTTTCCATCCATTTTGGATGGAAAAGGGTCATGTAACAAGCACATGACCCCATTTTTTTTTTCACAAAATGACCAAATTACCCCTTTTAACTTTCAAACCCTAAATGCCCTAAATACTCCACTTATAAATATTTTTTTTATAAATTTAGTTTTTATTTACGAAAATTATTTTTATTTTCAAAAATTTGTTTTTATTTTTATAAATTCATTTTTATTTTTTGAAAATTCAGTTTATTTTTTATAAATTCAGTTTTTATTTATGAAAATTATTTTTATTTTCAAAAATTCTGTTTTTATTTGTATAAATTCATTTTTATTTATGAAAATTATTTTTATTTTCAAAAATTTAGTTTTTTTTTATAAATTCAGTTTTTATTTTCAAATTTTAATTAAAAATAAGATTTTATTTAAAAAAAAAGTATATATTATATTATATTTTAGAAAAATATATAAAAATAATTATATATATTTTTAATTCACTCATTTTTTAAAACTATCATTTTTTTAAACATTTTTTTATTAATACATATTTTATTTAATTTGTGTTTTTTTTCAATTTGCTGTCCAGAACTGTTTCTTCAACCTCATAACCCATCTAAGTTGCAACTTCAAGCTTGCAACTTGTGTATTTGATCGAAATCTCACCAACGGGTGTTCGTGTACGAGCTCTCACCAATGCTCTCCATCTACCTCCTCTAGGTGTCTGGAACAGATTTGAAACTTGGAGATGTCGTGTGCTCTGTTCGGCCTCGGAGCTCAGATCTGTTCGACACCAAAGCCTACCCATGGCCCCGGTTAGCTCGTGGGGGGCCTGTGATGCGGATATGTGAGGGGCCTTACCGGTGAGCTCGTGGCCGGAAATGGTTCATCCAGATCTGGCGAAGGTGAGCTCGCCGGTCGTCAGGTTCTTCCGTCGTACACCTTCCCGAACGTCCCTTGCCCTAGAAACCTCCCCTTCTCGTACTTGTCGAACATTATGTTCCTCGCCCCCTTCTCCCCGTTATTCTCCATCGCCGGAATCGTAGGTCAGACTCGGGAATTGAAACAGAATCGTCCTGAATCATGGGTTACGATACTGTTTGGGTTCGATTACGATTTGGGCCTGAATGTGGAATATTCAGATAATATTTCGATTTGGATTCGATTCGGTTACTCACCGGAGAATGAGGGGAGTTTGCCGGAGAGGTAGGCGGAGGTGTTGGGGTCGCGGGTGAGGAGGAAGGGGCGGCGACGGGCGGCGGAGAGGTGGGCGGAGATGAAGGTGAGAGGAGAGAGAGACGAAGGTGAGAGAAGAGAGAGTACATTTAGGTAGAAATTTTAGAAAGAGAAAAGTGAAAAAAATTTATAATTGGTGGGTGTTAAATTGAAAAATTAAAATAAAGATAAGAATTAAACTAAAAAAAGTTAAAAAAATAATTTTAAAAATAAAAAACTAATTAAATTTTAAAAACGTATTTTTATGTATTTAAATAAAATCTGATTTTATAAAAAATAAAGTGATTTTATAATAAAAATCTGATTTGATAATAAAAAAAAAAACTGATTTTATAATAAAAATATGAATTTATAAAAAATAAACTGATTTTTTGAAATAAAATATAATTTTTATGAAACATAAAACTGATTTTTAAAAATAAAGAAACAAAATAAAAATTTGAAAACTAATGACATAAGTTTGAAAATTTGACTATTTTTTTTTATTTCTACGAACTGTAGAAGAGACCAAGAGCAACTTTTCAAATGTTTGGATGGACAAATGGATGGAAAATAGACTGAAACTAACGGTAGGTATTAAAGTGACACAAAATGCTATTCTAAGATATTAAAATAAAAAAAATGAATAGTTAAGATATTGATGTGAAAATTACCCTTAAAAATAAAATTGGTGACTTCCCACGTCCAAAATGTTTGATTAGTTGGAGAACCCAGACTTCACCCGCCCTGGCTGCCCATATGAGAGGGAGAACATGTTTCAATTATACATATATTTTTATTGTAAATTCAGTGTATTTTGTAAAAGTTCAGGTCCTACCGGGAGTCGAACCCAGGTCGCTGGATTCAAAGTCCAGAGTGCTAACCACTACACCATAGAACCTGATTGATTACGTTGTTCTCTGAAACCAACAAATCTTCTATGTTACAATGTTGGACTAACACGTTCAACTCTGTATCCTAATGTCTGTACTTGTATGATCTATACCAGGGTAAAGTGACACTACTTTCAAATAGTCAAGAAAAATATGTTTATGGTACATATATATGGATAGATAATAACATGTTACACTTTTTTAAATATTGGTGTTTTCATCTCAATCAATTTCATTTTAGAAATCTTTTTAACTAAATTATTAATTTAAAATTCTGAATGTACCAATAAAGATAAAACATGAAATTAAAATATAATCATTCAATACTTATTTGTGTCTAATCTATATATATATTGTGTAAATTCTGACACTCATTTTCAACCCTCTTCAATCTTCATTAAGTATACCCAACCACAAATTTACATTACTAGGCTATATATATATATGAACTTCGTGAACCAGGTATATAGATATTGTACACTAATTAATTTGTATTGGTGCCATCTTTACTTATATACCAGGGCAATGGGTGCTAGAGAATATTAATTTGGGTGAGTTTAAATTTTAAGAAAATTTTGAAAATAACTTATTAATATTTGAATATTAAAGGCAAACTAAGTATTTTAAAAGTTACGGGTCAAGTCAATACATGTATTTATCTCCGTTTGTATTTAAATATTGAAGACAAATAATATATTTTAAAGTTATAATTATAAGTCAATACATACATTTATCTCAGTTATCTGCATGGAATCCATCTATCAGTCTGTTTTTCATACAAGTTAATACACTAAAAACCATGATAATCATATATAATTACTATGTATGAAATCAATACCAGTTCAAACAAAACACCTGACACTCTAGGTTACTAGGAGGAGAACATAAAATATTGATATGTATGAGAAAGATTGGTAGTTGATAGAACAATGTTGAGGTCTTGATTAATGTTAGATAAGACAATGATAAACTCTCATTTGTAATTTGTATTATTTGATCATGCTTATCTTGTATTTAAAAGCATGATTCACTTGTATTTATACTTTACACAATTAATGAGAAAATCAAGAATCCTATTCCAACATCCTATTCCAACAATTAATCTATTTCCTCTCATATATTATCTGTAACCAAATTTGATTTTTAGTATAGTATTCAACAAAGTATAGTTATATTATAAACTACATGTACAGTAGACGTAGTAATCATTTATCAGGAAAAAAATGATGGAAAAGGCTGTATATCTTTTTTTTTGATCGGCGAAAGCGAATTTAAATTAATCAAATCTCACTTTTCTGAGGAAGAAAAGGAAGATACAAAAAAGCAACCTCCCTACAGATTGCGAGTAAGCCAAGCAAGAAAACTAGAGAACCCCCACAAGAACTGATTACAAGCCAAGAGAGAGAGAGTTATCTCCCAAGTAAGTAATTTAAATAAGTAAAGGGGGGAGAAGTTGTGAATTCTTCAAAGAGGGATGCCGAGAAGTACTTGTCAGGATAGAAGATGTGATTACAGCTAAAATGAAGTTAAGCGCTCTCTTTCATTCCATCCAAGTGGAATCAAGGAAGACGTTTACTGATTTGAAATTTTGAAGAAAAAAAACTCTAAAAATGACTTAATGATGATACACAAATTAAGAAGATACTGGTTGTTTTTCATACAAATTTATACACTTGAAACCATGATAAACATGAAATCTATACTGGTTCAAGCAAAGCACCGTGTAGACTCTTAAGTAAAGAATTGACATATCACTATATCAGTGATTTGATGAGAGAAAGATGGGCTGTTAAGTTGATCAAAACAATCTTTAGTAAGTATATACATATAGTAACATAAACTGCACAGTTAGTGCATTGATCATGGGAAATCAAATATGCATCCATGTATGAAAGAAACAATAGCATAGCAGATCATGATCAACTACACTAATATACATGCATGCAGGAAATGGTACAATCATTACCGGGAGCAGATGATGCAGAGTTAGTGTTGCTGCTGTTGCCGTAGCCATGGAATCTTCCCCCACCTTCCATTTTCGATTTGATGATGACTAACGATATATAGTATTGTTCAACACATTGTACATATTTATAGCACCATGACTAGGGATGGCAAAAAGATCCATACCCAATGGATACTCCATTTTTATACCCGTTCGGGTTAGGATCGGGACGGGTCGATTCGGGTATGGGTTTAATATGGATATTATTTTCGGGTTTGATTAAATGATGCTCGGGTTCGGGTTGGACTCGGGTTGAATTCAGACCTCCATTATCTTCCGAAACCTAAGACCCTCTCACGGTCTCATCATCTCTACGCAACCAATTTCTGCTTCTCCACCTGCAATCTCTGCATCTTCACCGCCCTCCCCAGCGCCATCAACCTCTGCTTCAACGACTCCCCCATCATCATCATCATCATCATCATCATCAGATCTTTCTCCCTCTTCCATTATCTTCCCACCACTTCAACAACAACCAGAGGTATTTTTTCTCGTTTCTCTGCGTTTTGTTTATTGGTCTTTCGTGTCTGCTTAAAATGAGTTGTTGTTGGCTTGCTTAGCGTGTTGGTTCAACTGGGCAATTCAATTTTGCGTTTTTCAGTTATGGGTATTTCTTATTATGCTGTGATTTTCATGTTTTGTTCTGGGTATAACTTGTTTTACTGTGGATTTGGGAGGTGATTTTTCTCTACGGTGAGTGAATCTTAACATATCTGTTGGGATTTGAAGTGCGGATATAGTTTCCTACTGGATCCTTTGCTTGTTGCCTTCTAATTTTGATTGCATTTGAGATATGTCATTTGGTTTATTCCCAATCCTAGATTTGTGCATTGCATTATCGTGTTCATTGATATTGGCCTATTGCTATGAGTCAGATCCAATCTGTCACGCCTCAAATCCGGTTTTGACCGGAGACGTGGACTTAAATAAATAATAAATAAAACGATTTAATACCAAAGCGAGTCTCAAAATAACCATTTAAACTTCAAATAACAACACGAGTCAACAGCTCGGTAAAAACACAGTTAAAGAGTATGAAAAAGGGTAAACAGTACGTCACTAACAATCTAGCCTAGGACTCTCGCTAGCTCCTAAGCATCGAGCATCCAGCTAGTACACATCCCGCTAAAGACCTGAAAGACAACAAGGTAAAGGGGTGAGCTTTCGCTTAGTAGGAAAAGTAGTTAAAGTTATGAACATCAGTTCAATATCACGAGTAACCGTCCAATTAGGGGATACTAGCAAACATAGTTATCAACAACGCCCACGGAACAAGTACCAACCACTAATCACCCTCACAAGATCAAAATCACAAATAATACAACGCAAAAATCCAATCAGCACGCACAACACACACATCAGAACAATACATAACTTAGTACAACCATCCTCAACATCACCGGCTATCACAACTCGTCCCACTTATATCATACCGGAACCCAGAGCATCAGTCCCGGCATCTTCCCGTCACGGAGACTCTGGGTAACATACCTGACCGACAATACATTCAGTCGGATGTCTTCCCGTCACGGAGACTCGGGGCCTCACCCATAACGGACCGTCACGTACCTCGGTCGTATGCCTTCCAGACCACATAGCATCGGGGCAATGGTTGAACCGTCCTCGTCCTCGATACTCTACACCGACATACTCTCTCAGTGTAGGTATTCTACCGGACACAACCCCTCTTAGAACACACATCAAGAGAATAACACGCATCACAATGCCATAGTTCGACCACGGTATACCAACCGAGCCAACTCACCATAACACACAAATCGGTCTATCACTCACCCGATCATATTACAACCAAAGGTTCACATCACATCAAGCACGACACACTTGCCCACACATAGCCACAACATGCTACACCGAGTATCTCATAACATGATTCTTAATCTTATCGACACTTAGTCACACATCATGCATCTCAATCAAAGATCAGACATTTCAATCAGCACACAACCTAAGACTCTAAGACTCGACATGACCATTCTACCAGCACGACAATTTCCCAATAATTGAAAGCGATTATTCTAGTGAATCACATCCTACATGCAAACTAAGACTCGTCCGGTTATTAATGTAATTGAAAGCGGTTATTCTAGTGAATCACATCCTATATGCGAACTAGGACCTTTCCGGTTATTATTATTAACATAAATGCATACTAGTAACTTTCCGTAATTAAACCGGTATTCGCTACGTTCCCTACTTAAAAAATAAGCAAGTCTCCACTCCTAGCTGCTGACGATGTGGCTCGCTTCCTCCTCTACTTCACGGGATCCAAGTGTCTCCTCCGCCGTCACGCTCGGGTCCAAGGCCTCCATTCACAAAACAAGTACTCGAATTAAAACTAATTCAGTTGCATTAAGAACAAGAAACAACTAAATTAAGCCCGAAAGTCCAACATAGGCTAAGACGGGAAATGGGCCGGAAAGGGGCCCAATCCGAGTCTGTCACGGTTTGGGTCACAGATCCGTGGGCTGCGCCGTCACGGTTCTCCTCACGGAGCCGTGACTGACGCCGTCACGGTCTCCCTCACAGATCCGTGACGCCTCCCGTCACGGTTCCCGTCACGGATCCGTGACGGTTCAGCACTGTTCCGCCTTCTTCTTCCTCCATATGCGATTTTCACGAAAATAACCCAAAAACCTCCATTGATGACCAACCAAAGCTCCAAAAACAGTCCCTAAACGTCTCTACTTTAAAACCCACCATGGGTATTCATCAAAACTCCATAAATACGAATTAAATCCAACATCTAACATCAAATTTCTGCAAAACTTCATCATCTAAACCCCAGACTCCAAAACCAATCCATTGTTCATCAATTTTCTCCAAAACCCATGAACCAGAATCAATAAAAACGAAAAGGGATCAGAAGCTCACCTTGGAAATGGTGAGTAGAAGAAGAAAATGGAAGAATCAAACCCCTTTGGTGAAGAAATGGCCCAAAAATCCCTATTTTCTCTCCTTTCTTCTTCTTCAAGCTTCAAACCTCACTCCTTCTCTCCACACTCTCTCCAAATTCGGCCAACACTCTCAAAATGGGCTGAATTGCTCACCTTAGGTCCCATTTAACCTAATAGTGTAGTGACACAAATGCCCTTAAGGTCCAAAATCTTCACAAGATCAATTTCAAGGGTAAAGGGGTCTTTTTGCCCTACTTTCTTCTCCTCCAAGCTACTATGGACATGTGTCCATAGTGGGGACCACTCCTAGTTCAAATAAATCCAGCTCTCTTATTTAATTACTTTTTGTCGTTATTTGGATCGCGTTTGACCGATAAGAGGTCTGGGTTGACTTTTCCCAATATTACAGTCAACGAAAAGGAAACGGCCCAACTAAGCTAACCGTAACGACGGCTAAGCTTTGTGGGCCCCGGAAAGGTCCCGAATGACTCCCGGAGTCATCGGTTGACTTTTCCGGTAAAAAAGTCCACTTTCGTCGAAAACCTCTGGTTCGACCGGATCGAACGGAGGTGGTTCTTACACAATCTCTCCTACAAACCTGTTTTACATATTTATGAACTGGTGTTGACAAGTATTCAATTGCATCATGCATGCACAGGGTTGAGTCTTCTGGTACTAATTTTTGCTTGTTTAGTAGCATTTAATTCAATGTTTCTTATGCCATGATCATGACTATAGATGAACATTTTCTGTGACGTCCCTTCAAGTTTTTGCACACATCCATGTATTGTCATATGATCAAGCACTCAAGTGACGATTTGGTTCAGGATAAGTAAAACTACTCTGATTTTTAGAGATTGCTCTTTGAGATGAAAAAGATAAGCTGGTTAGGCAGATAAGGATGCTGCTAAATTCTGCAAAGTGCTACACAGTTTCTGCTTGGGAAAAATGGTTCTGAAGTTTGATGGTCCGAAGTTCTGAAGTACTAAAAGGGTGTCTTTAATCTGCTTCTTGTAGGGTGTTTCATTTCCCTACCCTGTTGTTGCTTGCTGTTAGCTCTCTTCTTCTCTCGGGTGTTTCACTTCCTTACCCTGTTGTATGGTGTTCGTTTACATTTTGCTCCTTTTTGGTGTGGTTTTTGGGCATGATTAGTAGTTAAAAGACATGCTTTGTACTCCTTTTTAACCTTTAAAAATGTTTCAATCAAAGAAAATTTGCTGATCAAAAAAAAAATATTTGAGTCATACCTTAGGTGCTTAATTGTTTACTTGTCCTTTATGAATGTCATATTTGTGTATTTTGTCAAATTACTTTACAATGTAACTATGTCATCTTATTAACTATAGAAAGGCATAACATTTAAATATTACTTTTGTATTGTGTATGTGTATATGATGTGTTGGTAATATGGTGGTTAGAAATTTGAATCACAGTAACGACTAGAAGTGATGATGCATAGTGAAGACTTCCCAAAATTAACTAGTCAAAAAATTGATACGATCATGTTCATCTGATCTTTGTTCCAGGTCCAAGAGGCTGCAAGTGGAAGCATTTTTGTGAAGATGCCAGATGTGTGGATAAATTTGGCACATATTTATTTTGCTCAAGGAAATTTTGCACACTCCTCAAAGCTGTGCCAAGGTGATGAACCACACTCCTCAAAGCTCTGCCAAGGTGATGAACCAACAAACAGTCTGTTGAGCTCCCATTTACCCCTTGCTTAGATTTTTTTTTGAAGAAGCAAAGGATTTTTGTTGAAGCTCTCAAGTTTCTGAGTATGAAACAAGAGAGGGGAGGACAAGGGCCCCCAAATTACAACCAACCAACCGGTTTTTGAACATAAGAACCATACAACATACAACATTAACAATGACCATAAAGCCAGAAGTACTATCCGGCCAAACAAAAGTTAAAATCAACCCCCAAGAGTACCCATTTTGAATCAGTATACAGATTGAACATACTCTGCAGATCCTCCAAACTTGGCCAAAGAGATTGTGTGTTGGTAACATCTCCCAACTAGTAGAATTTGTCTCCCATTCTTAAAGTCTGTAGTACAAGTGTAGCAATTAGGATGTCCTGCCAAAGAGGAGAGTGACAGTACACACCAGTGCAAGAAGGATCCTCCCAAACTTTCAGCAAATGGTGCAGCACAAGTATCAAGCTTGTCCAACCCGTAAGGAAACACAAATCCTGCAAGAACAGAGAAAAAAGAAGAAAGAAACTCTCAACCTATAGGGTAACTACACACACACACAGAGGACAAGCAATCCAAAAGGAAAACCTAAGCTAACCACTCTCAAAAGCTTCACAAAATGAGCAAGAAGCTCAACAACAACAGATCGTGAAAAAGCTGTTGCAAAGGGTCCAAAAAATCATACAGGTACCATCTCTTAAACCGGGTTAGAAATTCTTCATTGAGGACATACAAGTACGTTACCGCTATTTGTATGACTAAGAAGAACATGAACCTTTCCCAGAATAAGAAAACAAAAAGGTACAGGACAGAGAGCTTCTTTATTACTAAAAAGCTCCTCTGAATCTGAAGTTGTACTCTATTTCTTGTCCCCGGGTCGAAGCTATTTTCCCCTCCGTGCCCTTCCTCCCTTTTCATGGGATCCGAACTTGAATCCGGACGAGATTCCGAACTTGAATCCCTAGCCAACGTTTCGATCCGGCTCTACCCAAATCTCTCCGCCTCACTCCAACATTGTCCACTTGTCCGACTGTTGCTGAGCAGTTTTGGGCTAGCAAATGGACCTCTCCAGAAGGTAATTTTAATGCGGCCGATTTCCCCTCTTTTGCAATAAGTCTCGCTACAGCACCCGCTGCTCTAGCTAATTGTCCACCCTTTCCAGGTGCGATTTCTATATTATGTATGGCCGTGCCTAAAAGTATCTTGGTTGAAGTAGATTCTTCTTTTTGCTCAATCAAAAGAAACCCCTTCCCAAACTGTACAAGCTTCTTCCAAAGCATACAGATTTCAGGATGTAGATGATGATATCGATATCTACGCGAATCAAGGTCCAGAAAAGGGAGTTTTCCAATCATTGACTCAAATCTATTGTCGAATCCTACTCAACGAAATATGGAGGTGTTTATGAAAGAGCCGGTCAATTTGGTCTTTCACAATAAAGTAATCGACGGGGCTGCTATTAAACGACTTATTAGTCGATTAATAGATCACTTCAGAATGACATATACATCACACATCATGGATCAAGTAAAAACCCTGGGTTTTCAGCAAGCCACCGCTACATCCATTTCATTAGGAATTGATGATCTTTTAACGATACCTTCTAAGGGATGGCTAGTCCAGGATGCTGAACAACAAAGTTTTCTTAACATCAAGCGTGTTGGTACTAGATAAAAAAAAGGGTAATTCTAAAAATTTCTTTGTCCTCAACGCCCACAAATTCCTGGTAATTGGGCACTTCAACAGTCTTCGATGGTTATACGTGTATACAAAGTACGAACGAGATGGATGTTTCTTGTCCCAACCATTCGTCTTCGTCCCGATCCCGAATAAGGGCAAGGGCTAATTTCTAACAAATTTTTTGTGTTGTTGATTCCTAGACGTAGTGCTTCTTCCCCTATGCCGCCTATTGGGACTAGTCAAATCGAATAGGCTTCCCCCCATTAGAGAATAGAACCCACATAGGTCTAACCTTTCGTTTAATACTAGAATCAATCGACAATTGAAGCACCTAAGGTTGCATTAATCGGGGATACACGACAGAAGGAATTGTTCTTATATTATTTAAAAACTTCACCTTCAGCAGGCGTAGATTTTTTTCAAGAATCTTTTTTCTTTCTATCCCGAATACATGTGTCTTTCTCCTAAGGACGGGGGCGATAAAAAAAAGAATCAAATCACACCATCTCTGTAATAGGTAAATGCCTCCCTTTCTCCTGAGGTTGTCGGAATTATTCGTAATAAGATGTTGGCCACAATTGAAAAGGTCTTATCAATAAAATTTCCATTTATCCGTGATCTAGGCATAGAGAGCAACCCGTTCTATAATTCTTTTCATTACCTCTCGCGAGAAAACGATCCCACAAACAAAGGAATTGTACAACGCAAAATAACATAAAAAGAAAAGAGACTCATTAAAAAAAATGGATACCCCCCCGTACAATGTTTTTTTGACAAGAATCAATAAAAAGAAAAAAATGGAAATCCCATTCACTTGGGAAAACAAACAGAATACAATGCATAATTGGCTATGTCTGCAAAGATTTTGGATGTATTCATAACGATAGAATCATATCTATTCTTGGTTGGGTTTTGCCATCCCTTTTAGATACAACCTGGAAATTTGTGTCCTTCCGTTATTTAAACAGCCTATCCCCGTCACTTCTACTGCGGTGACGATACTGTAGGGGAGGCCCTGCGGAAAAATAGCTCGACGCCAGGATGTTAAAATGCTTAACACCTATTACTTTTTGAATAAGTAATAAGAATCAAAGATGAAAGGGTCCTCTTATTCAAAACCCCCATTATGAAATCCCTTCTCTCCCACTTCACACCCTGGAACGCACCCTCTTATAGAGAGAAAGGCACTTTCACATCTTATTAGCCCCAAATTTGACCGGGGATAGGAAACCCCCTCGGCACTCCCGAGAACAGATCAAGCGGAGACAAGTGGGGCCCGTAGCTCAGAGGATTAGAGCACGTGGCTACGAACCAAATGAAGGCCCTTCGAGAATGCATTACTTTGGGAATTCCAACAATTGGTTTAATCGATACAGATTGTGACCCCGATCTCGTGGATCTTCCAATCCCAGCAAACGATGACTCTGTGTCTTCAATCCGATTCATTCTTAACAAATTAGTATTCGCAATTTGTAAGGGACGTTCTAGCTCTACGAGCTCTATACGGAATCAGAGGGATTTGCAGATATTGCGGAAATTCCCCTTTTTCTTCAATTTGTATCTTCTTTCGAAGGGAAAGAAATAGAAAAATCTCTTAATTTACGATCAATACAGTCAATATTTCCCTTTTTAGAGGATGAATGTTCCCATTTCAATTTTGTGTCAGACGTACTAATACCCCACCCTGCCCATCTGGAAATCCTGGTTGAAGCTCTTCGTTATTGGGTGAAAGACGCCCCCTTCGTGCATTTTTTACGAGCCTTTCTCTATGAGTGTTGGAGTTTAAATAGTCTTATTATTCCAAAATGGTCTAGTTCTTTTTTTTCAAAAAAAACTTCAAGATTGTTCCTCTTTCTATATAATTCTCCTGTATGTGAATATGAATCCATCCTCCTTTTTCTTCGTAATAAATCTTCTCATTTACGACCAACATCTTCTGGAATCTTTCTGGAGCATATTATTTTCTATAAAAAGATGGAAGGTCTTGGATCTATCGTTTCAAATAATTTTGAGCGCATTCTGCTGCTTTTCAAGGACCCTGCATTCATTATGTTAGATATAAAGGAAAATACATTCTGATTTTAAAAGACAGGCCTCTTCTGATGAATAAATGGAAAGATTATCTTGTAAAGCTATGGCAATGTCATTTTTATGTATGGTCTCAACCAGGAAGGGTCAAATTATCCCAGCATTCCCTTCACTTTATGGGTTATATTTTAAGTATTGTCAGATTTCAATGCAGCAAAGGTGAGTTTTCTATTCTATCTAATAATAGGATAGAACAAAATGCGACTAAATACTAAATATAAGATATCAGCTGTACTTAAACTGTTAGAAAATCATAGTCGGCAAGACCGTCACTGTTCCCACCACTATTACAGAACCGTACATGAAATTTTCATCTCATACGACTCCTCCCTTCATTTTTATTTTTGTCTATAATGAGAGTGCTAAAAGGAATCAAAAAAGATTGAAATTGTCTCATTATTAACTGAGCAGGGCTAGTGCTTTTACAAGAAATCTCTAGCCAACCCCCCTTTAAAAGAGTTTTTCTTAACATCAAGCGTGTTGGTACTAGATAAAAAAAAGGGTAATTCTAAAAATTTCTTTGTCCTCAACGCCCACAAATTCCTGGTAATTGGGCACTTAAACAGTCTTCGATGGTTATACGTGTATACAAAGTACGAACGAGATGGATGTTTCTTGTCCCAACCATTCGTCTTCGTCCCGATCCCGAATAAGGGCAAGGGCTAATTTCTAACAAAATTTTCGTGTTGTTGATTCCTAGACGTAGTGCTTCTTCCCCTATGTCGCCTATTGGGACTAGTCAAATTCTCTATTTCGCTTTCCGTTTCTTTTTTTTCTCGGTATCATATAAGACATATACATGTATGATATACATATATCAATATATAAGATAAGAATTCTATTATAATTAGTATAATTATATTATATAGAATTATAGAAAAAGGAAAGGCTTTTTTACATTAAAGAGTCATAAAGAAAAAGAAATAGTTGTTTAAAATGTTCCATTCAAGCAAGAGGGGCATCTCTTTGCTTTCCATTTTAGGAAAGTCCCAATCTTATTTACCAAATTATTGTACATTGCAATTTAAATTATGAATTTTCGTCAAAATAAAAGCAGTCCTTAACTCTATACATTCAATCATATATGTATTATCTTTATGTTTTATAATAAGGAAGAGGGAGGATTTGAAATGCGAGATCTAAAAACATATCTTTCCGCAGTGCCGGTACTAAGCACTCTATGGTTCGGGGCTTTGGCAGGCCTATTGATAGAGATTAATCGTTTCTTTCCAGATGCGCTCACATTCCCCTTTTTTTAATTGATATGGTTTTTAATTGATATGGGAAGGGATGCAGAAGATTAGAGATACAACACAGTCAAATATCTGTGACTAATCCCCCTCCTTTATTAATATTAAGGAGATAGAACAGAATGGGAGCCGGGGGTAAGATAAGAGAAAGTAAGGGGTGGGCTCAGTCCAAGGAGAACTCGGCTTCCGATTCCCCTTTTCTTAGTAATAGAAATAGAGTGAAAGAGTGAACCAAAACGTGCTGAGGGGAAATTGTTGTATAGGATATTTAAACGAGATATTGGATTGCAATTCGAAACGAAATAGAAAGAGTTATAAATCCTTGTATTACGTATTATTTAATATGACTCTATTGATTGCAACGAAATCTTTCATAATTCCATTTCGAGGCAGGAACTTTTTTTTTTTTCGTTTCTTTGGTTCGGAAAGAGGGAGAAGTTGGATGAATCAAAAAACCACAAGGAGGTTTATGGCTAAGGCGAAAAAAGCCCGAGTAAGGGTTGTTTTGGAATGTACGAGCTGTGTTCGGAATGGTGCTAATAATAAAAAGAAAAAAAAAGAATCACCAGGCATTTCCAGATATGTTACTCAAAAGAATCGACACAATACGTCTCGTCAATTGGAATTGAGAAAATTCTGCCCCCAACCAGCCCATAAATTGTTAAAGCTTCCATAAAGGCTAGACTCAGTAATAGAGTACCTCGTATTTTTCCCTCGGCCTCGGGCTGTCTCGCGATACCTTCTACAGCTTGGCCCGCAGCAGTGCCTTGCCCAATTCCCGGTCCAATAGAAGCAAGCCCAACAGCCAACCCGGCAGCAATAACGGAAGCGACATAAATCAATGGATTCATAATAAGTTAGTTCCTCGCACCAAAATACAGAAATGGTTAATGATACAATCAGCTAATGAATTATGACTTTATTATTCCATCGCTAAGATTCATCCATCTGAAGTAACTAACAACTAACAATTTACGTAATAATATTATTGAATCATCGGAACTACTTGGATATTTCCCTTTTTCCGTTCTATTCCCGAAGTTTTTTTGATGTCAATCCACGAGACTTTTCTTTCTCTATTTCTTTGTTCCGAACCGCTCTTTCCATTCTTCACTTTATTCTTTTCTTTTTCGCGATTTCATCCTTTCTTTTTTCTTTTTATTCAGTCAATTGACAATCACAGACGAAGTAGAAAGATCCTTATTGGAATCCTATCTAAATTCAGAGTAATAGTACAAAAAGATAGTAGGAAAGACCCATATACGGCGAAGATGTTTTGTTGTCGTTGGAAAAAGGAGAAGTCCCACCCCTATCAGCATAGGAACGGGAAGTGGAATGAAGGGCATAATCCATGAATATTTATTTGTATATTCCATAAAAAATCAATAAAAAAATTCTTAATTCATTTTTTCTAATTCACCCGCTCTTTTATTTTTTTTCAAATGAAAAGGATCAACAAAAAAGAAAGATATTCCAAACTAAAATACTAAAAAGAATTTTGATATTCTTAAGTTAAGTATTCTTATTTTGAATACTTCTAGAATGCTCTTTAAATATTGAAATGAAGAAGGTTCGAATTTTTCAAAATAAATTACTAAAATTTCTTTTTTTAAATAAAAATCCTGTATTCTTTGACGTTAAAAAAGGGGCTATTAGTCCCATTCACCTTTTTCAAATTTCAATTAGTTAGTAGTTTTATCTTGCCCCAGCTTGACTAATTAATTTAATAGAAAAAAAAGATGAAAATGAATTTCAAATAAAGTAGGCAGGGCAGGGCTGGGGTTCTTCAACTTTCCATTTTATGTAAAAAATAGCATAAAGAAATGATAAACTAGTACGACAAATCGAGACAACGATCCCATAAAGTAAAGAAAGAGGTTTTATTTTCTGTTCTGTCGGACACTCTGTGGAATAGAAATTGAAAAAAAAAACGCACATATTTTTTGTTCTAATAACAAATCTTTTATGTGTTTTTCATATATTCTTTCTATTCTATATTTTATATAAAAAGGGAATTCAATCAAAGTTAGTGTAATCTAAAGAGAAAGTAGATAAATAGAGAAAATGAAATAAAGAAGAATTTGTTTTCAACAATAGATGTCTTACACATCCAACGTATATTGAAAAGGGTTTATTCTTATTCAATGGAAATCCATTATAGAATACTAATACAAGGGGAACAAGCAACCTTAAACCCCTTTTTAGTATTTCTTATTATTTGTTTTGATACTAAAGTGAAAACAAAACTCACTCATCGAAACGAAAGTGTGCCAAAAATTTTCTATTTTTAAATCCAATTACTTTCAATATTTGGTTCATCTTTTTTTCATTCATGCTATGACAGACACTATATGAATGGGAATCACTAAAATCAGGTTTTGTAGAACACCACATACTTTTAGTAATAAGTAAATAAGTAGGCTTGTATGTTTTTATTACAACCTACGTGGATATAGCTGGAGAGGGTAGAACTCTTTAGAGCTGCCCCCCTCCCAGGGGGAAGTGGGTGTTTTTCGCTAGGGATTTGAACAAATAGGATCGTCCGGTTCCTACAGAACCTATCACTAAAATACCTCGGGGACGGGCTAGAGCTAAACGTAGCGAAGGAGGTGCGCGATGGTAAATGAAAACCATTAATCCCCCACGAGGTTTGTGAAATTGTCTGATAATGAGCAAGGAATACCCGTCTTTCTGCTAAACAGGATGTATTGAACTCATAATCCATTAAATACTTTTTCTGAATGTCAAATAAGTAAAATAAGTATCAAAACTTATCCCGGTTGTTCAATCATTTGATAACCAGGGGCATTCTTTGGTAAATGATCACTATGGGTCAGACTCAATGAAATGGATTATGGGAGTGTGTGACTTGAACTATTGATTGGGCCATGCGGATATATGCTTTTATCCGCCGCATTGGAATTTAAAATCGAATGAATGTGTCTTTGTGCCACCCACCCTGCAAGCCGCATAGAAAGAATCGGTGGGTTCGCTGAAAGAAAAGAGAATCTTTTCTATGATTAGACTGGCTCATGCCGTGCATGCCATGAGAAGGCTCCATAAAATCCATTAGAATAAGTTATTTGGTATAATCAAAATTCTTTTTTAGATATACTATAGGTAATAGCATGGAAATGCATTCATTTCCTATGCATTGATCTGATTTAGAAAACTATTGGAGTGAAGCAAGGAATCTAAAGAAATTCTTTGTATTTTAGTGGTAAAACTAAATACTTGAAATTCAACGGACCCCTATTCTTTTCCTTTTCTTCTTGCGAGATCACTGAAATTAATGGAGTTTTTACCATAAAACAGGGCCTCCCCCCCTTTTTTAATATGAATTTTACCGATCAGTAATAAAAATATTAGTTATTTTTGACTTTTGTATACACAAGAATCTTCATTTCGTTATGAACTTCTCGTTTTTTTTTCAAATAAAATTATGAATCAACAAGAAATTCAACTTGAAATTTGATTGGGCTGGGGATACAAAAGAATAGTCTATTTCTTTCTCCACTCACCTCGCAAAAGAGAAAAATTGCTTGTTTTTCGAGACCCCGCTATAAGTTTTATCCATATATTTTCAGATCGACAACTCATACTGGACTCGTCTTCATTTTTTTATTAGAAGAATGACCTAAATAAATTTCATTTTTCTTTCTTTGTCTATTAAATAAAAAAAACTAGAATTCATTTACCGATATAGCATCTTTGCACATCCACAAGACTGTAAACTCATTTATCAACTCATCCCGCAATTCATCAAGGAATTGCTGGTTAAGTTGTTTAGTAGTTGGCATGCTAAATAGTATACCTAATGGACTGGTTTAGATCCATCCTAACCGGAAGCTTCTAAATTACTTCTATATTTTAGAATCTCACTGTAAATTGGGTACTGGAAATTGTGTAAAGACAACTCCTATTTAATATTTAAGATAGCTATAAATTGTGTAAAGACAACTCTTATTTGAGATAGCCATTTGTGCAAGCATTTTGCGATTAAGAACCAACTGCTCCTTGTATAGATTTATAGTAGTATACTCGTGTGGTATTTTCCCAAATTTTGCATGTGTAATACATGTTCCTTCTAGTTCTCCAAGCAAAGCTCTTCGCATCGCAATGCCTATTATATCTGCTTGACCCTTCTTAAGTGGAGAGAGAATAAAGCGGCCGTAATAAAGACGCTTTTCGTCTGCTCTTGATTCAACACATTTCCACTGGGCTATCTGAGTAGAGACTCTTACTTTTTCTCGAATCATAGTAATATTGTTTGATAAGATCATTGAATCATTTCTTTCTCTTGAATTTTGTTTTTCTTTTTGTCTATGTACGCCTTTTTTAGGGGGTCTACAGCCGTTATGTGGAAGAGGGGTTATATCCCGTATAGAGCTTAATCGTACACCACTTCTAGAAATAGCTCGTAATGCTGCATCTCTTCCAGGCCCCACGCCTTTTATCAGGACACTCGCTCGTTTCATACCTTGATCCACCAATGGCTTAATAGCCTCTTCCGTTGTGGTTTGGGCCGCAAAGGGTGTCCTCTTTCTTCTAGCTTTGAATCCACAAGCGCCGGCGGAGGCCCCAGTAACCACGCGACCCCCTAGATCTGTAATAGTAACAATTGTATTGCTGAAACTTGCTTGAACGTGAATAATTCCTTTATATATTTTACGTATATTCTTACGCAAACGAACGCGCCTATTTCTACGTAAACGAGAACTATAATTTTTTCGTATAGGTTTTGCCATATTTTTTCGTCTTCATATTTTATCGTCTTCTAAATAGAAGTTAGAGAGATATGGATATATCCATCTCATGTTAAAACAGATTTTTTCGTTTTTTTAGAAAGATTATCCCTGTCTTTGCTTATGTCTCGGGTTAGAACAAATTACTCGAATTCGACCCTTCCTACGTATCAGTCGGCATTTTACACAAATTTTACGAACGGAGGCCCCTGTTTTCATAGTTCTTATTCCTTAACTTCGAATCCACTTCTTGAAATTGGAAGAAAATAAGTTTCTTGAAATTTGGAGTCTAAAATGGAATCCCCACGAAGGGAGTGCTCAAGTTCAAAAGCCCCCTTACTCATCCGAATCCGTTCTGGCGAATCCATAAATTAGACCCCCCCCGGCCTGAGCCGTAACGACTTATTGAAACTTTAACTCTATCCTCACGAGCTGTATCTATATAGGGATTTCTGTCATATCCTTCCAAGCTAAAAGCGAATCCCTGTCAGACCTGAAGTAAACGGACCCGAAACTTCGCGTTGGGAAACGTATTTTCCACCTTCAGAGATATACCCTAGTCATATTAATTTCATCATCCCCACCCTCTGAACATCGAAAAGTCTTTTTTAAAAATCTTTTTTTTAGCAGAGAAAAAGGTCATTTATTGCGCCGTAAGGCGCTCCGGATTCCATTTGTGTATCATAGAGGTTACCATATATAACACAAAATTTCTCCACCCACTCTTTCTAACCGAGCTTCTCGGTCTGTTATTATACCTCGAGAAGTAGAAAGAATTACAATCCCCATCCCGCCCAAAATCCTAGGAATTTTTTGATAGTTAGAATAGATTCGTAGACCGGGCCGACTGACTCGTTTTAAATTGAAAAGAGTTCTACAGTTTCTCCTCCAATTCCTTTTATGGCGTAGGGTTAAAACCAAAAAGGATTTGTTGTTTTCCCGATGTTCCCTTGTGTTTTCGATAAACCCCTCTCGTAAAAGTATTTGAACTATCTTTTCGGCGATCTTAGT
>OY997588.1:32741688-32806938 GCA_963921825.1 Erodium maritimum
CCTTGCCAAGCTTGTTACAAGAGAGGGAGAACAGCCTACTAAAGACCTCCTTTAAGGGCTTGTCACCAACCCAGACATCTGTCCAGAAGCTGATCCTGACCCCATTGCCTAAAACCCAAGCAATACCAGTATGGCCAAAGAGATCTCTGAATTGCTGGTCTTTGGTTAAGGATTGGAAGTGTCCTAACCAAGAGGAGCTGTCAAGGTTACCAGCATTTAGTAGATTCCAGTCCTCAGCATTCCAACCATATTTAGCACAAACCACAAGTTTCCATAGAGAGTCAGTTTCAGCACAGAATCTCCACCACCACTTGGAGAGAAGTGCAGCATTCATTTTAGCCAAAGATCTCACACCCAGACCACCTTCCTCCTTTGCTAAACAAACAGTGCCCCATTTAACCTTGTGGAGAGCTTTCTTTGTAGGAGTACTGCCCCATAAAAAAGATCTTTGCCATTGCTCAAGTTGCTTAATAACTCCAGAAGGGGCTTTCATCAGAGACATATAGAAGAGAGGGAGGGCACTTAGAGTTGATTTGATTAATGTCAACCTTCCTCCAAAGCTTAGATGCTTAGCTTGCCAAAGGTTGAGTTTTCTCTTGAATTTTGAGATAATAGGATCCCATGTCTTTATCCTTTTGGGATTTGCTCCTAGCATAAATCCCAGGTAAGGAATGGGCAGTGAGCATGTGGAGCAACCAAGTCATCAAATAAGGAGCTGGGATTGAGGACACAAGAACTTGACTTTGCAAAGTTGATCTTCAAACCAGAGCAGAGTTCAAAACTGATGAGGGAGAGTCTGAGATTGTGAATTTCATGTGCTCCACCCTTGATAAACATAATTGTGTCATCTGCAAATTGCAGATGAGAGACTGTAAGACCAGTTGAACCAAAACTGAAGCCATCAAATTTTCCCTCTCTGATACCATTGCACATTACTTGATGGAGTCCTTCCCCTGCAATAGCAAAGATGAGTGGAGACAGAGGGAAACCTTGCCTTAAGCCTCTGCACATTTTAAATTCTTCAGATTGAGAGCCATTAATCAAGGCAGAAGTGTGAGCCTGAAAGCAGTTTCTCATCTAGTGTCTCCAAGTAGAATTGAAACCCATCACAGCAAAGCAATGATCCAAATAATCCCAATGGAGAGAGTCAAAAGCCTTCTCAAAATCCAGCTTAATGACAGTAATTTGCTCCTTTGATTTTTTGATTGAGTGTACTAACTCTGAAGCAATAAGCACCCCATCCAAGATTTGTCTCCCCTTGATGAATCCTGACTGAGTGTCACTGATAATGCTGTTGATCACCAATTTAAGCCTGGTAGAGAGAATTTTTGCAAGGATTTTGTAAGAGGCAGAAACCAGGCTTATTGGCCTGAAATCAGAGAACTGAGTAGGGTGCTCCACTTTAGGAATGAGGGCTAGGAGGGTTGAATTTATACCCTTGCCTATTGTGCCATGGGAGTGAAAGGCCTGTAAAAAATTCATGAAGTCTTCCTTGATAACATCCCAGCAGATTTGGAAGAACTTCAAGGTAAAACCATCAGCACCAGGTGCTTTGGAGCCATTGCAGCTGTTGATGGCACTGATAGTTTCATCAATAGAGAAAGGAGCCTCCAAAGAAGAGGCTTGAGAAGGAGTAAGCCTTTTGAAGGGGAGGTCAGGAAGCCCCCAAAGATCTTGATCAAGAGCCTTGTAGTGGTTGCCAAAGAATTCAGCTGCTTTGGCTTTAATGCTGATAGGGTTAGTGAGAACACTTCCATTGTAATGAATCTCCACAATTGAATTTTTTACAGCTCTAAAGTTTGCTATAATGTGGTAGTACTTAGAGCATCTGTCTCCATCTTTTAACCAGATAAGCCTTGATTTTTGTCTCCAAAGAGAGGCTAGTTTTTTTTTGTTTTTTGGATGAGGAGAGCACCAGAGAGGGATCTCAGAGATATCTCATAGTCAGAGAGCTTTGTGGATTCTGAGAGTAGATCCAATCTGTCAATTTCTGATTTCAAATCATTGCAATCCTTCTCCAGATTACCAAAAACTGTCAGGTTCCAATTCTTAAGTAAAGGCTTCAAAGATCTCAATTTCTGCCAGAGGATGTAGCTTGGGGCACCTGTGAAATGGAAAGAGTTCCAGGCCTCTTTGATAAAGGGAAGGCATCTTTCATCATCAAGCCAAGCATTGATGAACTTAAAATGCCTTGGCCCCCATTCAATAGATTCAGATTTGAGTAAGACAGGTCTATGGTCTGAAAAACCTCTTGGGTAATTTATCTGGGATAACCTCCCAAAGATTGCCACAGTATCTGCATTAATAAGAAACCTGTCAATTTTTGAACAAGAGTGATTGGGGCCATACCAGGTATATTTCCTTCCTTGCATTGGAAGATCCATAAGAGCATTCAAATTGAGGAAATCCTGGAAATTAGACAAGTCTGAGGATGAAGCTTGGGCCCCAAGTTTCTCATCCTGAGAGAGAATTGAGTTGAAATCTCCACCAGCAATGATGGCCCCAGGAGTTCCAAGAATTTCCTTCTCAATTTCTTTCCAAAGGACAGCCTTAGCAGAAGCCACACAAGGGGCATAGACATTAAGCAAACAAATTGAAAGAGAGTTATGGACAGATTCTCCCCACCAATAGATGACATTCTTACAAGGCTTTGCAAGTTTCAGATTGAGGATACTGTGCCTCCAACAAATAATTAATCCACCAGATAACCCAGAGACACCTGAGGATGGTGTTGAGACAATGCTCCAATCTGAGCCAAGGCCACAAGTTCTGAGGAAATCATGAGGGAGCACTTTCAGTTTGGTTTCTTGCAAAAAGATGATGGAAGGCTTTCTCTTGGAGATTTCAATTCTCTTTTGATTTGAGGAGATTCCTCTCACATTCCATGAGAGGATGGAGAGGTTCATTTGGATTTGAGAACAGGAGCAGGGAATCCAGATGGTGGATCTAGAGCTTCCACAGAATTTGCACAAAGGACTTCCTCATCATTCTCATCTGACTGCCAGTGATCAATAGCCTCTTTGGAGTGAAGGTAGTTCTTTAGAAGGTTTTATTTCCCTATTGTCTTGAAACCTAGCTCTTTGCATGTTTTGAGAGCTTGTTTGAAACCAATGTTGCTTGGCCCATAAGTTTCCTACGTAATTGAGATGTCCAGGTGAGGGTTTGAAGATTCAATAATGTCTTTTGAACGGAGAAGTGCCTTTCTTCTCTTTCCTTTCTTCTTGCTCTTTTTTTCAATTAAGACAGCAGAGATCGTGCCCTCAGAATCCAAGGAATTTTGAAATTCATTAGTAGTAATTAAAGCTTCTGGCGGGGACGGACCTCTAAGTTCAGAGCCCCTGGCATCAAACATTGCTTCTGTGGGAGTTGAATTTTTACTAGCCTCCTCGTGACTCTCCCCCATGTCTTCTGACTCTTCGTTCGGATCAACTTCATTTAATGAGGGGGCAACTGAAGAGTTAGACCTTTCAGAGCTCACCTGATCGGAAAATTGATTGTCCGACTTTGATTTCTCCGGCGAGGGGACGCCGTTTGAAATGGGGGGGATGAGGTTTGCATCGCATTCAGAAACTGAGACTAGGAAGATATCATTGTCAATAGAGAAAGAGATCTCTTTAGAGATTGTTTTACTAGAAGCCACATGAACCAAAACATAGGCTCTCTGGAAGGAAAATGTAGAGAGGGATTGAGGATGAACCAGAAGCACAGAACCAAAATGCTCTGCAATGGAATCAAAGTTCTCCGAAGTCCAACCTTGGATTGGGACACCACGAATGCAGAGCCATTTATAATACCCTCCTTTTGTGAGACAATCTTCTTTGCCATGAACCATTGTGATCCATGGAGCCAACCAAGACCAATCATTTCCAATCATCTGACTCTCAAAAGCCTTGTCGGAGCAGTTGATCATCAGAAGCTTGTTGCCCAAGTCTCTTAATTCAATCGAAAACCCCCAATGCACCCATCTCATGCTGAATACTATCAGCGTTTCTAAGATTGTTGCTTACCCCCATCCAGGCCTTCCTAGCCAAGGATCCAAGGGTCAAGTCTTCCTTGCCAGAGATGAGCATTTTACCGGAAGTAATTTGTCTCTTCTTGGTAAGATGCGTTCTAAGGTCAAGAGCAGAAACCTCACGGGTGCCGGATTTGGATAAGGGACGAGTTGAGGGCGTGTTACCCCTGAGGAACTTTTCTCGTGCTTGGGAGGCAAATAGGGTTGCTCCTTTTAATTTTGTACCTCTAATTCTCTGAATCGTTGATTGAAGATCAGTCGTCCCATCTAGGGTTATGAAGCAAAAATTGACCCCTTTTCTATTTGGATTTCGAGGTAATTGAATCTCCTCAACCTTGCCAAAGGATTCGAAGAAGCCCACCAAACCCTCCTTGGTAGAATTGAGAGGGATATTTCTGACATAGATTTTCCTGGGATGAGAAAACTTTTTTTCACCTTCCTTTCTAATTGAACGGGCAACCAAGGGCTCAATAGAAGCCTTCTCTTCTTCATCAGCTCTGAATTCTCCTTCCTCTTTTTCTTCTGGATCAACAAACCGAAGATGCTGGCTTCGCGAGCTATTCGCGACCTGACTCCAAACTTTTTTCCCCTTGTAGAGTTTGGTTTTACCATTTGGCGACCATTGAATACGGTCCCTTCTCACCGGAGAAGCTCCCAGCGCCCTGAGCTCCTCGTCAGTATATTTTGCCATTGTTCTCCTTACTAAAAACTTTGTTGAGTAGGTGTTTCTCAATATAGGACTTAGGCGATGCTACTTATTATCTTGGAGATTAAGAGATCGCACCAAGAGGGTCTTGGGTTTAAGTCAAAGCACATATGTAAATAAGGAATTGAGTATACTCTCAATTCTCGATTCAAAGAAAGGACTTTCACCCGCTTGTTATGGCATTAAACTCGGTAAGACTCAAGGTCTTACGACACCTGATGAGCCGAAAAGGATGATGCGAATCTCATGCGCTTGGGAGGGCAGGACCGATCATATATGCCATCAACTCACTACCAACTTCTAACTACTTTACATCATCCTTGTCCTACTTACTATTAGTTTATTATATTAATGGGATTAAAATGAGATAAGGGTCATCCTTTCACCATAATATACATAACACACAAAAAGGAAGAACAACTTCTCCTTCCTCTTCCCCATAATTTCGGTCAAGGCTTCCATTCTCCTCCAATTTTGTGTTCTTGAGCCCTCTAAGCTTAGAAATACATGGCTTTGATTCTTTGGAGGATACGTAGGTATCTTGGAGACTCAAGCCAAATTATTCTTTACCCGGTGTTCTTGGTTTGGTAAGAAATTGTGCTGATTTTTTGTCTTGTGATTCTAATCTTTGGTAGTTATTTCATGGCTTACATGGTCTCTTGGTTTCAATTTTTATTCCGCTGCGATTTGGTTCCTCTCCTACCCTACCTCGAGACCCAACACATAGGGCTCATGGGTGGTGGCCCACGACCACTCCCAACAGGGTCTCGTGACGCGCTCATCTCTTCCCATGCCTTCCATCCCGGACATATCCAACAATATCCGACGATATCGTTTCCAAGACTTCCAGTCTTGTTTCGATCCGTAAAGTCCTAATCACTCACGGGCATATGACCCAAGGTGTAACTCAATAACAAGAAGATGGACAATGGCCAAGCAAGAACGTTGACACGAGACATGACCAAAACCTCGTTTTGGTCATGTCTCGTGTCAACGTTCTTCCTTGGCCATTGTCCATCTTCTTGTTATTGAGTTACATCTTCCGGTGTGACCCTCCTAGGCTTATGCACGTTATTAGATCAACGTAAAATCTCATTTTACTTGATCCTACATAAGCGGAAACTATGAGACTTTAGAATTTCCTAACAGTGCATGATGAATCTACTCTTGGCGATTTTAACCTTTCTATCATTGATGTCACTATCCTTTTATCACCAGATATCCTGATTGAGATAAGGTACGAGGGATAAATCCCTCAGTTGTCTTTCACGTTACTCATATAGTCCGTCCCCAAGCCAATCTTGGCCGTTATGAAAGCCCTGTTACAGGCAACGTTAGACGTAGGTCAAACTCAGTTGTTTACCGCATTGTAATCACAAAGACTCCTTGGTCTAAGAATGCATGACAAGCTGCGACACTGAATATGCTCATGACTTCATCTATGACACATATTCTAGTCGGGTCGTCTATTATCATGTCCCACATGATATCTATGATCAGACTCCATAATTCCATTCCAATGACTAATAGATAGTGAGTCATAAAGAGTCATCTTTCATACTAGTCGCTTCTTGTGAAGCTTTATTAACCAGAGACCCATCAAGTGTGATCCATCTCGATCTATGGTTCTACTTCGCATGGTGGAGACAGATTAGAACACACTTCAATATATTACTTCAACACATAAGTAATATTAAGCCACTTTATTAATATTGCAAACGATGATAAAGTAAAATCTAGACATTTGGAGATTTACGATTGAACTATGGGCATCAAGACTAACACTTAGTTGTTTACACTCAGATTCACATTTTAGGTATAGTGTGTTATGGTGAGTACTACCCACCGAAACTGTCTATGTCGCTTACGGTGTTGGCCGCTGACGTGTTAGTATTTGTCTTGCAGTTTGTGTGACAGGTTGATGGTACTGATGAGACAGAGTGTTCTATGTTCTTAGGTAGTCGGTTCAGTTCATATCAGTATCTCTTGTGCTTAATGGCTGTAAAATCCGGGTTCAAGAACCTTTTTACTCTTATGCGCTTTATGGGTGTAAAATCCAGGTGTTATACCTATTTTATTTTTACCTGTTTCGGTTTTATTGTTTGTATTATCTGGTTTGTGCCCTTGTTGGGTTAGTGAGGCTCCTATCATAGGAATTCCCCTTCTTCATTGTTGCTTCCCATTGTTGGGTTTGTCATGAGGTTGAGCTGTCATGCCGATGCTTGAGTCTATTTCTGGTGGTTAATTTTTATCTATATGCTTTATGTTTGTTAAAATGGATTTTTATACCGTTTTCTACTCATTAGCAGGGTCACCTCTATACATTTGGTGGCCTTAGGCGAAAACTCGAAATTGCGCCTTTAAAAATAAGAAGGCAGACAATATTTTTTAATTTATTTTTTTGTTATAAATTTATCTAAAGATCCCTTTGTAAATTTATTAAAGCTTCATTTTTTTTTCGAATTTTACAAAACCATGCTTTTTTATTTAATATTTTTCAACAGAATAAACATAGCACAAATCAAAAGATAAAACTTGGTATAAAGAAATTAAAGAAGCGTGCCCAAATTCTTGCTTAATACCCGTAACCAATATCAAGAATACAGTATATATCAAAAAATAAATATATAATTTTTTTAAACATGAATATGTAACCTATAAGTTTAATGTCCAGAATTATTGAAACGTTTCAATCTAAACCACTGATAGATTAAAACTGTAGAATTTTTTGATTGTAGAATGTTATAAATTATAAACTAATAAGTAAAAAAAATTAAAATTAATTAACTATTAACGTTATTAACTTTGTATTCAGATTGTTTTTCATTTTTGTCTTTGTTCTCCACGACCAAGATAAGAAATATCATATAGTGATAAAAAAAAATATTTTTAGAACAAACTAGAATTGAAGAAAGAAATCGTAATAAAACAATTGGGAAATTGGAGAAAAAATATTAGAAGTACTCAGGGGATAAATATAAAAATAATAGAATTAGGAAGAAGAAAAATTGTGTTAGGAAACAAAATTCTAAAATATATTGGAAACGAAACTCTATCACATTTTAGAAAAAAATTATAACTAAAATATATAAAAGATAATAATATATTTAAATCCTATTATTTAATATATTGATATCTGTTTCAAAATAAAAAGAAAAGAAAGTATTAGATAAAACTAAGTCGTATGTAAAAACTGATTGGGATTGAAAATATGTTATGGGTTTTATATAGTCATAATTTTTTTTGTGGAACATGGACTTGTTTAACATGGGCTTTGTAAATATTCAGTTTTTTTTTTTGCTAATAAATGTGGCCTTGCCCTCCCTTGTAGCTTTAGGCCACCGCCTAATTTGCCAAGGGGTGGGGTCGATCCTGCTGATTAGTTTTACCCCTGGTTGGGTTTGTTGTATTTGTTTTCTTCATGATTTAATATCTATGGTTTAGACTTGTTTTAGACTACTTGCTTGGGTCTGGTTGTAGTTTGTTAAGGTTCCATTATAAAAATGCTCGGTCTGTTTGTATATTGAGAGCCCTGGATACTAGACTATCACCCTCTCTTTCTATCTTGAAAGTGTTTGGATTTATAAATAAAAAAAATTATGGATAAAAAACACATCAACCTATCTATCGATAAAAATATCATATAGCTATCGCGAATGTTTCAACATACATCCAAACTATTAATGCTTTATGAACATGAAACATTATTGAAAATAAAAATCAATTATAAGCTGTGGCGGAGCCACTAAGGCTCCATGGGGGCACTCGTTCTCTGCAAGGGTTTGAGAACTCTCAATCCTAGCCATCCTCCATGACGCCACCACTGTGTTCTAGGGCGTCACCGAGAGTTCGAGCATCTATTGCTCTTGTCTTGGAAGCTCTAGCAGGATCTCGTGCACTAGCGACTGCGCCACAATCCAATCTTATAGTCGTTGTTGTGCAACCTGCCATCGATGGAAAATCTCTTTCCATGTCTGCTAGGGTTTCGTTCGCGCAACCTCTAGCCACTGCGCCGTTGACTCTCCCTCGCCACCAACGAAGTGTCTCCGGTTTCTGCTCCGGTACCCCCTGTTACCCCAAAGGTTTCCATCTGTTTCTCTTCGATATCAGTCAATCTCCCCGCCTAGGATCCCCTCCCCTGAATAGCAACCGCCACCTCTAAAGCCGTCATCGGTGTATCCAACTCCTTAGCCTCTACCGATGCCTCCTCCTCGATCTCTGATCGTTTTTTACTGACTTATTTTATTTGTTTGTTTCTTCTTTTTTTCAAAGATTGATGGTAGGCAACCCGGGCTCCAGGGACCTTTCTGGGAGGAGTCCCTGCGACGAGCCACCACTACTAGCCATACTGTCTGGTTCAAGTTTTGTTGCTCATTTGAAAAAATGAGTCCTTGGAAAGTAGGGATCAAGCAGCGTTTAGGCCCTACTTTGAGCGGTTCTTGGCAGTTGTCACCATTTGGATTTTATTTTTGTTCTAGTTTTGGTTTCAATTCTTGTTTTAGTTATATTTCTGTTGGTTGTTGTTATAATTGTTTCCTGTTGGACCGTTTCCTATCTAAGGGTAGGGACATACATTCCTCCTTCAAAACGAGAGACTAGCTCTCAAATTTGTTAAAAGAACTGTGAACAAGGCCTCTTACTGACTTGCTAGAGAAGCTCGTTCTTTGCCTGTTCTTCAGTGGTCAGGGGAATCTCTCCCTAATACACTCTAATATATTATGTAATTAGAGCATTAATAAAATCTATCACTTAATCTAAAAAAATGTTCCAAGGGCACCTCATTTTTTTTTTGAAAAAAAAATTATTTTTGATTTTTTTTCAAGAAGTACCTTCTTATTAGAGCACACACATCGAGAGGGGCAGGAGCATGGGCCTCGGGGTTCAGGGTTCCATCGATGCGGGGCGGTTTGGGTGCGGACCTCAGGGCACGAATCAGTGCCTCGCGAGGCCGGGGAAGGAGCACGAAGCAAAAAACTGCCTCGTGCCACGCTGGTTCGTGCCTCGCCGCCCGCCTATCTCCTGCTAACGCGTGGCATAGGGGCACAAAAAAATTGAATGTTGGAGGCCAACGGTCTTCAATGACTCTTTTTTTATAATAAAAAAAGAAAGAAAAAAACCATATAAATACTCCATCCCCATTCATCTAACTCACACCATTTCTATTTTCATTCTCTCAACTCTCACTCTCAAATTCATTTCCTCCCTACAAAATTCGATCGATGATGTCTGATGATGATTCGAATCAACCGCCGAGCCCATCGAAGCAACGACTGTCACGCTCCAAATTCAGTAGAACCGAACCCGGAACGCGAACGTTTAATTTGATAAAACATTTTCAAACCTTTTAAATAAATCACTTTAAAACCACCATTTACTTAAACAAAATAATTATTTGCAACTCAAAAGTACGTCCCAACAAGCGGACAAAATACAAGGCGTACGTCGCTAGACTCAAAAGTAAACCCAGACTCCCGCTCCTAGCTCTTCAAGCTTCGGAAGCTCACCTAGTCCGTCCCGCGACCAGTACCTGTAGGAAAAGCAGCTAGGGGTGAGCGTTCGCTCACCACCACGGATAACAGACTGACTATGGCATACTTAGCAGACAATGCCGGTAACACCAACAAAAAACCCAACACCGAGGACTACTATCCCCAAACTCAAGTAACCCGACTGACACACAACCTGTTACTTTCCTCAACCGACTCAACACTCGGACACGTAATGTAGACCTGACACAACGGTTACGACCTCAACCCAAAGACTCAAAAGATAACCACGCAACACCCAAGATCACAAAGGATCGCACACCAACCAAGATCACAAAGGATCGCACTCTAGCTGCTCAGTACCGGTTGCTAACCGGCTGGGCTTGAGCCTGCCCCACGCAACTTCCCCCGGTCTCTGTCGGGCCAGGTGGTCAACCTGTTAGCGATATATGCCGAGCTACTTTTCCGATAGCTAGTCGGAAGGGGAGCAACCCTCCATCGCCGATGAATGCATCCCTTTTCCGGTGGTTAACCCGGAAGGCGGGCCAAGCCCCACGACACGTGGCCCCAGGACCCATTTCTTGTCAGGTGGGCCCCCAACCTCGTCTGAACAATGCACACGCGCGCGAACCACGGGACCCCTTTCTTGTCAGGCGGGCCCCCAACCTCGGGCAGAGACTGTCCACAACCAAAGTCAACAACAGCAACAACACAGGTTCAACAACCCCACGGGCACTCATGGCCACCCAAGACTCCAACAGTAAAACACGGGTTCAACAACCCCACGGGCACTCGTGGCCACCCAAGACACCAACAATAAAATAACACGGGTTCAACAACCCCACGGACACTCACGGCCACCCAAGACACAAACTAAACAAATCAACCTCCGGGCATAATCAGATGCCTCCAGTAATTCTAATATCGAAAGTTTACTGCTCCTACGACACTACTAAGTGTCACATGAATTTCTATTGTTCGATACGTTCCCATATCATACGACACCACCCGGTGTCGCCTGCCTTTCTAATATTCGATAAACCTACTTAACCCACGACACCCAAGTGTCACATGCATTTCTACTGTTAACTTTCCCTAGTCAGGGCTGAGATCCGGCTACTTTTCCCTACCTCGTATGCTTTCTCCAAAAGCTCACAATCAAGCTCCGGCGTAATTCCGATCACTCGCCTAGCTTTCCCTTTCCTCTGTCTGCGGCACGATCTAATAAGAACGCAATTTTAAATACTTTTAAGCTTGCAGGCATAAACTGAATTTTAATAAACTTGACGCCCAAAAGTAACCCCGACAATGTCGATCACCCCCAAACTTCCCAATTACTCGACATTGTCGATAATGGACCCGAAAAAGCCCGTTTCGCTCGACATGGCGAATCTGCCCGGGTTTTGAAAACGCCCTTCTGAGGCTCCGAAAATTCCCGTTTTCGTTTCTACGGTCTTCGAATAATTCAAGGGTTCCTATGCACTCGACGGAATCAATTTCCGACTTCCGAGTCATTTAATTTGCGTTTAAAGTTTCTATACCCGTCAATTACAACTTTCACAATTTAATTCCAAATTTCGATCCGGGTGTGGATTAATTACTTGGGGAACGTTCTAAACCACCCGAACACGAAACCCGAATACCCGAGCATGTGGGCCCCACCCGACCCCCTTTGGCCGTGGGTGGCTAGGGCTGGCCCACCATGGTGATGGCCGGTCCTAGCTCCGGCCAGCCACCCTACAAGGCCGGCCAGCCACCGTGCACGGTGGCCGGAGCTCCCCCGAGCCTCCAGTCATCGGAAAACGTTCCAACTTCGCTCCAAAACGTCTCCAACGAACCCCACACTTCAACTCAACCAAAAACTACTAGTTTTAACCCAAACCCTAATTTTCAAACCTAAAAAAATGAAAATCGGTTAGGTGCTCACCGTAGAGAATGTCGATGGGAACTCGGTTCTTCTATCTTGGAGACGATCCAATGGTTCGATGATCGGGAATAGTAGCAACCCTAGCCAACCCTTCTCTTTTCTCTCCTTTTCTCCTTCTCCTTCTCTCTCTAAAACTATCATCTTTTTTCTATTTTTTTCTTTTTTTTGAGTGTTGGCCGAACCCCCCTTATGCACTCTTCCTCTAGTTTTGTTCAATGTTACCTAACACCACCACATTGGTGACATGTGGCAAGTGGGTCCCACACCTTTTGGAAAATATCTCTTAGATATTTTCCAATCAGATTCGCGAAATTCGGCTGTTTCGGGCCCCGAACGGGCACTTTTTCCAAGAAATTAAGAAACTTCATGGGCTACAAGGAAACGGCTAACTAAGACTGCTGCGACGACGGCTAAGCTTTTTGGATCCAAAACGGACCTCGAATGGACCAAAACGTCTCTCGGTTGACTTTTCCAGCGAAAAGTCAACATTTCCCAAATTGGTCAGAAAGTTGCCCCGAGTCCCCCGGAACTCACTTTGGTCGATATCAGGGTCAACTTAAGTCCGGTATGACCCTCGGGGTCAAATTTAGGTTCATTTAAGTGTTTGTCTAAAAAATTTAAATTTTCCTATTTTTCGCAGATTTGACAGGCGTTGACCGGGAGTGGTTATTATAACGACAATTCACGCCGCAAGACCTCAATACAGAGGAGGAGACGAACACCAATCTACCAGAAAGCTACCAACAATATTTGCAAACAGGTTTCACCCAAACCAGTGGGTGGCCCTGTGATGCTTTCAACCAATACATGCAAGCCGTTTGGAACAAAGGTACTTCAATAATTTTGATTACAAATGCATTAAATTTCAAAAATTAAAATTTTAATTATGTATGTTAAATTTTTAATTATGTATATTCAATTTTAATTTCAACCTTGGTCTCATGGGACCACCGCCGAATCAAATGGGACAACCATCCCTCCCTTTCACACACCTATTCTGACCACCAATGTTCGACCCTTACGGTCTTGCGGGCAATTATTTCTCCCAACAACAACATGTCGCCGACAGCACCGAAACCCGCTTGTCGTCTACTTCATCATCTGTTGGACCAAACACCAGGGCGGTCCTAGACAGGCGAACCAAGTGGCCCCCTCTAGTGGACACGCTCCTGATAGCTTCTTGGCAACGCACAACAAAAACCCCATCAATGGGACCTCTCAAGATGAGAACGCGTTCTGGTCCACTATGACCAGAAGATTTGTCAAAGCTGGGAGATTCAACGCCCAAGATTGGTCAATGCAACCCGTCAAGATCCATTTTAACAAAAGTGCGCCAAGAGTAAGGCGGTATATCACACTGATGAGGAAGGAGAAGGCCGAAGATCATAGCGGTTGGAACGAAGAAAGGTATATGGAGCGGGTCATGGAACTCTATCGAATCCACACCGTAGGCAGGCACGAGCTGAAGATTTTCAAGCTCCACCATTGGATCGAGCCGTTGGAACACGATGAGAAGTTCTGGGCAGAGGAAGGCGTTGTCGGGGGTGTACGACGACGCTTGAACGAGACCGGAAGTTACAACACAACCCTACCCAGTTCACTTCCCACCGACGACTAAAATGTTACACATCTCGGTGCTGACGACCAACCATCCAAAGGCCCAAGTTCCCCAATTGGCAGAAGTTCCCAATTGCCACTCTGCGTGAACAACATCGCTCAATTGGCAACAAGGCCGCGAAGAGGAAGGGGAAGGGTCTCTTAGATAAAGCAGCGCCCATCGCCCCAAATAGACAATTCAAGGTGTGAGAAGGCAAATTTTACTGTCACTCTAGACGCCAAAATAGATAAATATATATAGGAAATTGAAGAGATGCAGGCCGTGGACGTGGATGAATTGGCCGAGGAACAATAGGTGAATCATGCGAAAATGTTGTCTGTATATTTCACACAAGTTGAGAAGCTTCAGAGACAAATTGACGCTATTATTAAACAATTTTATGTATTTTATATAGTATTATTAATGAATGTATTATTTTATTTAGTTCAAGTTTAATTTGTCTTTTACTTAATGTATTTTATTTTAATAAATTTGATGTACTGAAAGCATTGTAGTGTTTGAGGATTAATGAAAACAATTCATCCCAGTTAGCACATGAATCTGCTCCCTGTTTTGCTTCCTGCTCCCCTTGATGTACATTCTCTTATCTTCTAATTCTGTTCTCGAGCCCCTCAAATATTTTTAACGTTGCATATTATTATTAAAATAATTCAGTGCCCCTTTGACCACAAGAACATGATAAGATACACTAAAGAACTCCAAGCAAGTCTTGGAAAACCCTCTCTCTAGAATAAGTTATGCCCTCTCTCTTCCCTAACCCTAAAACTTTCTTATCCCTGTCGCTTATGGATGTGGCCTCGTGGCTTCGGCGACTAAGGTCACATCCGCCCCTTTCTTCTTCACGTCTAACCCTCCTTCTCCGTTTTCTTTCTTCCCTTTTTCCCTCCGAAGAGACTTCGACTAAGCTTTTTTTCTCCGAGGCGTCTGGACCTCAGATCTGGCTGTGGGACTAGCTTCCCCCTCTTCTCAGGTGGGGATCCTTGCAGATATGGGCTCGCTGGCGCGGCTGAGGTTGTCGGCTTTCCTCGTGGGATTTTCCGTCTTCCCGGCCTCTCCATGGTGACGGTTTCCTCTGCCGGTGGCGTTTTCTTTTCAAATCCAACCGTGGGACGCGCTTCCTCGTCCATGCCGATAAGGATCATCGTGGGTTTGGTCCGTTCTCGTCGGGGTGGAGCTCGGTTGTGCGCTTTGGTGGTCGTTGCTTGGTTGGGCCAGTGATGGTCGGATTTTAGCCTTAGAGCTTTGGATCTGGTGAGCTGATCTGGGTCCGCCTTCGCCTATTTCTTCTCTTGATGTTGGCCGGAGATGGACACCCTTACAGCGATCTGCTCTTCCGTTCATTATATTGGGTTAGAGGTAGTGTATTTCTTATCCTTCTCCTTTTGGTACAACCTCTCCCCCTACTTTTCCTTTCTGCTTTAACGTGTCGGTCTTCTGTTCTTCCCAGCCATGTGTTGGCTCGGGCTTTCCGATTGTGGTGTTGGCCATCGACGAGAGTTTAAGGCGTTTTGTGCCTGTTTTGAAGCAATGCATTATTGTAGCTAGGTCTAGGGGTGTCGATGGGTTTCCATTGGTTTAATCCCAGCTGCTGCGGTATTGGCCGCCGACATTGGTTAGGGCTTCAATCTCCTTTTCGGGGGATTGTGGTCCTAATGGGATGGGAGAGGTTCTGTACCTCTTAAGGTTTTGGGTTGATTGTACTACGGTCTGGATCTAGAGTAGTGAGATCTGAGTTTTGTTCCTTCTGGTTTCGAGCTTAAGAGTTCTAAATTTGTGCTTAATGGTTGTAATACTTGGGTAATTAGGACTTATTTTTCATGATGTTCTTCATGGTTTTCAAATTCAGGTATTAGACCGCATGTTGTTAGTTTTTCTGGTTGTTGTGTTGGTGATGTCTGTTGGTTTCAAGTCATTTCCCTTTGTTGGGATCTAGTTGTAATTGTTGTGGTTTTTAGTTGTGGTTTGGTTGAGGTTCTCTCAGTAGAATGTTCTTTGGTTGTAGCTTCACCTTGCTCTTTACTTCAAAGAGCAAATTTTATAGTATGCTTTGCTGATCAAAGAAAAGAACATGATAAGATATTTTTTTGAAATTATACGCTTTTAAACTCATTTGTTAATGATAAACGAGTTCACACCAAAACCCATGGCTATGGTTATAGTTATTTCCATGGACTATGCCATGGTTATGTTTCTCGTCTATAAATCATCTCCCTTGCGTCTCCCCTGTGGATCCTGCGAAGGTTTTTTCTTCTAGGGTTTCCTTCGAGGACCTCTAGCCACCGCGACGTTGGCCTCCTTCTGCACCAACGAAGCGTCCCTCCTCTACGACTCTGGTGGTGTACGTATCTAAAGTCGTCGTCTCTTATGTTGCAGCCGACGTCTGTGATGCCGCCGCAGTCTCTGTTGTCGAAGCTTCCGCCATCTCTGTTGTTGTCGTTGTTGCTGCATCCGTCCATGCCCTCGTTCCTACAACTGCGATTGCCGTGTCTGAGGTCGCTGCCGACACATCCTTCTCCCTAGCCTCCACCACCGTAACCGCCTCGACCCCTTTCACAAGTATGGACCTGGATAATCGAGAAGATCGATTTTATTTTATTTGAGTTTGTCTTTGTAGGTTCAATGCCTAATGCGCAGAGAATCGGGGGTTTTTTCAGGAGGGAACCCCGAGTCATGTATTTCCTCCCACCACTACTGTTTAAATCCTTGGCCATTACTGCTGCGATAGTTTTCGGAGCTCCAATACCATCTTCGCACTCGCATTCCCCATATTGCGTCATGGCCTATATGGCATCCCAACACCACAAGTGGCGGTTATAGTAGCAAAAGGATTGGTGAACGATGCTTTGCCTCCCGCTACTACTGGAGAAATCCTTGGCCATTACTGTTGCGACATTTTTCGGAGCAGGACCTCTAGTACCATCTTCGCACTTGCTTTTCTTGTTGGCCCTTATAGCATCCAAACACCGTTAGTGGCGATTCTAGTAGTACAAGGATTGGTGAACTTCGGTTTCGTACTGTCTATCTGTAGTGGTTAGAGAGCTTGTTCTTTGATGCATATCGATGTTTTGACTTTTAAAGTTTAATGAAATTTGCATCCTTCGCTAAGAAAAATAAACAAGTTCATACCTAACTAATAAACATAGGTTAGAGAGGATACACTGCTTGAGATGGTTAGATAATGCATAAACCTAATCTTTCGGAGGGAAAAAATATCATACATCTATCGCACACTTTTTAACGTACATCAAATTTATTAATATTGTTGCAAATATGAATCAATTGTAAGGGCATCCACAACCATTTCGCCGGCTGCTGGCGGGGAGTGGCCGGTGGGGAGGATTAAAAATTATTTTTGTTGCCTTATAGTCAGCTCTCCCAGCCAGTACCTTACAATGCTAGGTGGCTTATAACTATATACCCCTTTTTGGTCACATTTTTGCTCTTATCCGGCGTTGAGCTCACAGCCAGCCCTCCACGCCAGAGACCTGCCCCGCCAGCTCCCAGTTAGCTCCTCGTCGGCAATTGCTCCCCGCCAGCGCCTCCTCACCCACGACTGTGGATGCCCTAGGTATATGATAAGATTCTTTGAAACTACACTTCCACATTCATAATGTAAGTAAATCTACTACTTTGCAAGATCAAATATCTCATATCCAAGTCTCGATCAATTTATACATATTTTTCATGGTAAAAAGTTGGGAAGATAAATTAAAGCAAAATAGAGTCTCCATAGTCCATACACAAGATTGATATAAACATTGGGTTATTTCTCTCCAAATCTTCCATAGCTCATTTTGTAATTTCATGAGCAAATCTAATTTGCCAACTGCTTCCCTTATTTCAATTTTCCTTGATAGAAGTTTGTAAATATATGAAATCATGTTCTCAATAACATCGTCATATGTACTTGAAGTATCATAATTTTTTATCGAATGGACGGGATTTCAAAAAAAATCGTTCTCCTTTTATACGATCTATTTTATTTGATAACTATAATATTGAAATACTTTTTTTTTTGAACGGGTAACGAGAGTAATATATTAATAAAAAGAAATGTTCGGGGGTACAATTCCTAAACGGATCACCCAGGAGAGACAACTAACAATTAAAATAACTGCAAGGAAACAATATAAAAGATCCACACAACGTGCGACAACTGCTAAATTGAAAAATACTTTTTCAGCGAAGTGTTTCAAGGGTGTCGACAGGAGAATGTTGCGATAGCGACCGAGGCAACCGATACAACGGCTGAAGACTATGGGGTAGGGCTGAGTGAACCCTATGATTCGAACATGCATCAATCGACTCTAGACTGTGCTCTAGTAGATTTCTGAATCCCAAGAGTGACGACCTAGGCAGCCCTGTACCTAAGGACTGAAATGGCTCAATTGGACTAAGCATCCTCCCGAGGAGCCAACTGACGTCGTCCCCCCTCTGATGATAATGAGGGCCTTTAGAAACGTAAAAATTGTCACGCCCCAAATCCAGTTTTGACCGGACTTGAGACGTGAATAGAATTTGTAAAGAAAACGATAATTAGTAATTATAAAACCTTCTAAATAGACAAGTAAATCTCCTCAAATCAGCAAATAAAAGTTCAGAATCTCCAGTGAGTCACAGCTCAACAAGTAAAGTAATAAGTAAACGTTGAGTGCGACGGCCAACATAAGTCTAAACTAAAACCCAAGATCACGGAAGCTCCCAAGCCTCTCCTCTCTAGACATCAGATACACCTGTAAAACAGTAAGAGAAACAAAGGGGGTGAGCTTACGCCCAGTAGGAAAAACCTTAACAATTCACCCTTGGATCAACATTATACTGTGTAAACGGATGACTTAAATAAGAGTCAACACGACCACAATGAAATAAAGCGTAACAATATAAAATAAGATAAGTACGATGAGACAATAAACAAATGAAATAGAATAAGATAAACACGATGAAAGAAAGTATAACTAAGATGGAATACGATAGACTCGTACTCTCGAAAATAACATTAACATGAAAGGTTCCATAACAGAATTAACATAAGATATCATAACGACTAAATGGGAGTAATTGATATTACGCCAACCACCTGCTTTCTCAAGCCTCTGATCCATGAATAAAATTTAGTGTCACCTCGGTTCCCATATTCCGATCCACTAAAGTATTCATATCATATCAGATTTTCCCTCGGTCCGGAGGGAGACATATATATGTCGGAGTACCGGACACCATCCCATAGGGATGCTCGCCTTCGGTATTCTCGAAAGTGTCTCCAAAGGACCATAATCATAGGGAACCAAGGTAGTGCTCCCGTAGGATGCATACCATTGGGTGAAACCTTAGAACCCAACTCTCATGAAGTAATCTCATCAATATCCCGTAGGCTCTGCCGAGCCATAGGCTCCTCACATCACTCAATATCCCGTAGGATCTGCCGAGCCATAGGCTCCTCACATCACTCAATATCCCGTAGGATCTGCCGAGCCATAGGCTCCTCACATCACTCAATATCCCGTAGGATCTGCCGAGCCATAGGCTCCTCACGTCACTCAATTAACCACTCCATAATCACTCAATAACCACTGCCTCTGTCAAACTCCAACCACCACCACGGCACCGGATTACCCCCCCCCCCCCCCCCCCCCCGGTGTAGTTCCAAACCAAGTAACAAACAGACGAACCAATAAACGAACATACATTTCAAGAATAAGAATAAAGAAACAAGTATTTCGTTCATCCATCAAGTAACACACGTCGGAACACTCTTTCATCACAACTAATACCGTTTCATACTTACCGTACACTTACCTGTCACCAACCATCGGTACATCGATCACCTGATTGTACCCCTTTGGCACAATCAGTCATACTCGATCATCCGTTCAACCAATAATTACAGCAACATAAACACTCAATCAATTAAATAAGCATTCAACCACACAACAGCATGTGAACGAATAAATAGACACTCAATAAGAGACGTTAATCTAGTTTCATTAGACTCTTAAGATAACCCGACACTATCAATCAAGCATGTGAACCTAGCACACAACTAATCCGAGAGCTCTTCACAACCTCTCTACCAGTAAATCAAGTTCCCAAGTATTGAAAGCACACTTCACTAATTGTCATCATCCTAAGCATGCATACTAGACTCATCCAATTATTAGTAATTGAAATACGATTATTCTAGTTATTCGCATCCTATAGGCAATTCTAGGACCTTTCCGATTTTATTATCCTAATCATGCATTCTAAGCGGTAATTAAGTAATTAAGGCTTTCCCTACCTTGCGGTCTTCCTACGAACAAATACTCCTATCAACAGCTGTCCGGCTCGCCTCGTCACCTCGACGAAGTCCCAGCTACGAATCTGGGTTTACACACAAACGATCCAAAATCAGATCGGGTCCAGATTACCCAGTTCTTTAAATTAACAGTTCTTCATTTCCTTTGATTACACCGTTTAATCCGATAAAAGTTCGACTTAGTCTCAAGTGTCGTTTAAATCAGTTTTAAAATTAATTAAACGAGTTTGTCCAAACGGTCCGTATCCGATCCAGTCCCGGAGTCAGGCCCGAGTCCGGACTCGAAGTCCAGAGTCAGTCCGGGCCATGGCCCAGACCAGATTCGAGCCCAAGGCCCAAATCCTGTCTAGGCCGAGGCCAAGCTGAGCTCCGAGCCCGAGCCCAAGGTCTCGTCGTCGTCCGGTCTGAGCTGAAGACGGCGTCGGGTGATGTTAGGTTTCCGGCGACTCCGGCGGTGGTGGCGTCAGGGTTCGACGGCGGCTCCGGCGTCTGTTGGGTTGACAGAGGCCCGGAACTTCAACGGGAACGAGGAATGGGGCGAGGTCCGAACCCTCCCGGCCAGATCTGACGGCCAAAGGCTCGCCGGCGATGTGAATCGCGGATCTGGAACTCGGAGAGTTCCGGCGACGCTCCCGACCCTCTCTGACCCCAAAAGAACCTGACGCCCTTCGAATCGACGCGAGAAGAAGGGGAACAGGGTGGAACCGGTGAGGAATGACACCGTGTGATGCTCTGCCTGAATCAGGCACGGTGGGGCTCGTCCTCGTCGGCGCGGCGGTGAATCGGAGAGGGAGAAGACGGGTGAGGGTGTACGGGTTCTTGGCACGACGGGTAGAAGAAGACGGAGGGTGGGTGTGAGGTCGGAGAAGACGAAGAGGTGGTGGCCGGGGAAGGAGAGGGAGAACGGCGGCGGGTTTCTGGTTCGACGGGAGGGAGACGAGGTCTCGTCTCGGGAGTTGTGCGCGAAATGGAGCTGAAGGGTGTCGAGCACCCTTTTAAAGCTAGGGTTCGGCACCGGTTGGGCTTGGGTCGTCTGGGCCTCGTGCGTGAGGCATGGGCTCGCTCGGCTCAGGCCCAACTCGCGCCTCCTGCCCTGTCCAGCCCAGAACCAGCCTTATTCCTTTCCTTTTTTTTTAAAAACCAAACTTGATGCAAAAACAACCCCCCAAGTATTAGTTCGCACTTTAATACCCTTTTAAACCAAACCGGGTTTTACAAAAATGCTGGTACCCGATCTGACTGAAGAATTCTGCGCCGATACTTGGTGGAACCGATGCCACCTTACGTCCAATGAGGCGGTAATACCGACAGACCCCCCACTTGGCCACGAAGTCCTCATTGATCGAGAGAGGGTTTGTTCCACCCCTCGACGGTTGTGGTGTTCCTCCATTGAACTCCACATGCCCCTCTGAGTCAATGCTCAAGATTAGCGTCAAACCATTAAACGTTCGAGCACTAGACAGGTACCTCCTACCGTTGACTGAGGACCAGGTCCTTGCGGTATCTGTTCACTCTACAGCCAGACAAACAACAAGTGTGGATTGAACCACCGTCTAACTACTCCCCGCTGCCTCCACTTTGTCCTCCGTCGCTGCTACCGTTGTCATCTTGCTCTCCCGAGATCAGCCAGACGTCGTCGTGACCAACAACGTCCTGATGTTCAGCACCGCCCGCCACCATTGATGGTGGGCCTCCTGAACACTTCATCCTACCAACCGACGCCGAGACCGAAGCCGCCATGCCAGCTCACGCCGAAAAAACTCGCATCGCCCCGTGCCGCCACCGCCATGACCCGCCATCAACAGTCTCACGAGCGTGCTTCCCCTCGCTAGAGCCGGTGGCGAGATCCCGCCCTGCACCCACATCACCGACGAACTACACGGGACCGAGCAATCGTAGATCGCGATCTCTACCTCCCACTTTCCTCCAAATCCCATCCAGCGACCATGGGTCCCTCTGACCAGCAGTCTCCACTGCTTAGAACTGGTCTGTCACACCTCAAGAAGCCATAGAAAGAAACGACATCGGAAGCCCTGTACATAAACGTGTTGGGATCTCTCGCCATGATCGACTGTCATAAAGCCTTTCTGCCATGAGTCCATCATCATTCCGTTGATACATACCAACAAAGTCAAGCGAATAAACAACAAAGCAACCAACGACGACAGCAGAGAAATGATAACGATGACAGAAAAGTAAAAACCTAGCGGCCGTTTTTATCTATTCTCTCTCCTAAAATAAAACCGGTTGATCTTTTGAAATACTTATTGAAAAAGCATACTTATTGCACGAGAAAATGATAGGCAAGAGATGATGAGATCAATAATGTGTATAGTGACGCGTGTCTCTAATATAATATCAGCATTCAGCACCATGTGGAATCTTAATAATACATGAACACTATCAAACAAAAACAGAAATGATTATTTCCACATAGGGGCAAGGAGAAAAACAACGACCCCCATTTATTTGCCTCAAATAAAAAAAGACTGAGGGAGGGTGTTTCGGTAACATCACAGTCCGAGTTGTCGACGTTTAAAACCACTCGCCGCTTCCTTTCTCTTCCCACACACAAACACAACCCTTCTCATCCACTGAAGCTGAAGCACACTCAAATGGCGGCTGCTGCTCCCAACTCCGTCTTCCCCAAACCCTCACCCCCATTCCCTTCCTCCTCCTCCTCCAAATCTCCATTACCCATTTCCAGATTTACTCTCCCCTTCTCCGCCAATCCCCACCGCCGCCCTCTCCGCGTCTCCGCCTCCCTGCCCCAGCCCACCCCCAAACCCATCTCCGCCGCCGCCACCGCCTCCACTGTCACAACCCCGACCCCACAAACGTTCGTTTCCCGCTTCGGCCCTGATGAGCCCAGAAAAGGCTCCGACGTCCTCGTCGAAGCCCTCGAGCGCGAGGGCGTCACCGATGTGTTCGCCTACCCCGGCGGCGCGTCCATGGAGATCCACCAGGCCCTCACGCGCTCTGGGATCATCCGAAATGTCCTCCCCCGCCATGAACAAGGCGGCGTCTTTGCCGCCGAAGGCTACGCGCGCGCCTCAGGCAAGCCCGGCGTCTGCATCGCCACCTCCGGCCCCGGCGCCACCAATCTGGTCAGTGGGCTCGCCGATGCTCTACTTGATAGCATCCCCATTGTCGCCATTACCGGGCAGGTGCCGCGGAAAATGATCGGAACAGATGCGTTTCAGGAGACGCCGATAGTTGAGGTAACTCGATCCATCACAAAGCACAATTACCTTGTTCTTGATGTAGAAGACATACCTAGAGTTGTTAAGGAAGCATTCTATCTAGCTACATCTGGAAGACCTGGTCCGGTCTTGATTGATGTTCCCAAAGACATTCAGCAACAGCTTGTGGTTCCCAATTGGGGCCAACCCATCAAGCTTCCTGGGTACATGTCTCGGTTGCCTAAGCCCCCATCTGAGTCCCACTTAGAACAGATTCTGAGGTTGATCTCTGAGTCCAAGAAACCTGTGCTGTATGTTGGTGGTGGGTGCTTGAACTCCAGTGATGAGCTGAGACGCTTTGTGGAGCTCACAGGGATCCCTGTAGCAAGCACTCTGATGGGTCTCGGTTCGTTCTCATGTGCAGATGATTTGTCCCTTCAAATGCTTGGAATGCATGGGACAGTTTATGCTAACTATGCTGTGGATAAATCTGATCTATTGCTTGCATTTGGGGTGAGGTTTGATGACCGTGTGACTGGAAAGCTCGAAACTTTTGCTAGCAGAGCCAAAATTGTTCACATTGACATTGATTCTGCTGAAATTGGGAAGAACAAGCAGCCTCATATCTCAGTCTGTGGCGATGTGAAGATAGCATTAGAGGGGATGAACAAGCTACTAGAGAGCAATAGAGGTAAGCTAAAACTTGATTTCAAAGCTTGGAGAGAAGAGCTAGATGATCAGAAGGTGAAGTACCCACTGAGTTTCAAGACTTTCGGGGAAGCAATTCCACCACAGTATGCAATTCAAGTTCTAGATGAGTTAACAAATGGGAATGCTATAGTAAGCACTGGTGTTGGGCAGCATCAGATGTGGGCTGCTCAGTTCTACAAGTACAGGAAGCCTCGCCAGTGGTTGACCTCAGGAGGGTTAGGAGCTATGGGCTTTGGATTGCCTGCTGCCATTGGAGCTGCTGTTGCAAGGCCCGATTCAATTGTAGTGGACATTGATGGAGATGGAAGTTTCATCATGAATGTCCAGGAGTTGGCCACAGTCAGAGTGGAGAATCTTCCCGTGAAGATACTGCTGCTCAATAATCAGCATCTGGGCATGGTGGTTCAATGGGAGGATCGTTTCTACAAGGCTAACCGGGCTCATACTTACTTGGGGAACCCTTCAAATGAGACCGAGATTTTCCCAAATATGCTGAAGTTTGCAGAAGCATGTGGAATACCAGCTGCACGCGTGTCAAAGAAGGCAGATCTTAGAGCAGCAATTCAGAAGATGTTGGATACTCCAGGGCCGTATCTGCTGGATGTTATTGTGCCTCATCAGGAGCATGTTTTGCCCATGATCCCAAGTGGTGGGGCTTTTAAGGATGTGATCACCGAGGGTGATGGGAGATCAACATATTGATCTCCCACTTCATCTTCCTCTTCCTGAGGGGTAAACTTGTTTCAGACCAATGTATGTATGTCCTGTGGAATCACAGCCTTAACAGTGTCGTGAAGACTTTCTGTGTTAGGAGTTAGCTTTTGTTGTAGTTTGTTTGTTTAGAACACAACAAACCTCTTTCTTTTCTCTATTTAGAGTTATATGATGCTATGAAGTGGTTTCTTTGGTTCCTTTGTGCCCCAATGTTATTCTGGATGTGAAAGCTGTTGATAATCTTGAAGCTCAGTCACAGAGCTACTACATACTATACCTCTTTTGCACATAAATACCTCAATTTTCTAATGACGAAAAATGTTTTTGATTCTAATCTCAAAAGATTTCATAACTATCAAAAACGCTTTGATTATACGGAAAAAACCGTTGAGTATATGTAAAAAGACTATTTAAAAGAAAAAACTATTTTTTAGGAGAAGAAAGATAAATCAATTAGACGAAGAGAATGGTATTTTAAGAGATTATGATCAAGAACACTTCTGTCAGTTTTCGAAGATTTTGTTTTTGAAAATTTAGGTAGTTGTAAGAAAACTTATCAGCCGTTTCCGGCTCAAAATCGTTCAGGCAATGTGTCGCACACATTGTCGCATGTTGGTGGCATCCGAGCACAAAACCGGTTGAGGTTGAGTCATCTCACGAGGTATTCGCGAAAGGCCAGATGCCACCTTCACTACTATGCCAACTTTAAATCAAGTTTTAACTAGGATAGTTAGGTGTATACAACATATAACACATAATAACTATATGCTATTAACCATAGTCTAAAGTTTTTCAGCTATAAACATTCTTTTTGAGGTTAAGGTCACCTTCACCTTCAAGGGAAATCATCTCCTTGGAATTGGATATCACAAAAGATAATTGTCTCTCCAATTCAATGTTGGCGGAAACATTATTGATATTTCAAACTCAACCTGACAACATATTTATGAATATTACATTGCATTAATGTTTCAGATTCTCTATTCTTATTTCTTGTACGACAATGTGTTATGTGTGTGAGTAAATATGATCCTATGGACACACCAGAAAAATGACAATGACAACAGTAGCAACTAATATGAAGAAAGTTTCGGAAACAGAACCCTAAGGAGAGAACATACCATGTATCACAGGTGCCACGTGTCTTTAATGAAAGAGCAAATACAAATGAGTCAGCAACAGACCCAAACAAAATCAGAAAATTTGTAAGATTGCAAGGTAACATGCCTATGCGAATAGATAAGCATGGATTATGATATGCGAATCATGTGGTGACTGAAATGAATTATGATGCGCGTACTTAAATTAAACTGTGAACCATAGTGTGAGGATTATGTATGAGAATCATGATTTGCAGGGATGTTGGGTTTTTGTTCGTATTTTCGATTCGAAGTGTAAATCAATATATTATTTTTGTGATCAAAGATATTAAATAAATTATTTAGAACAATACGAACCTATTGACTATCGCGACTCGCGTTTTTGTGAGTCGTGAGCCGCACGCTTTTTGCTTCCACAGCGGTGCGACTCGCGACTCACGATTCACTACACCAGCTTTTATCTTCTGCTACGGGGCCCTTTCCACCACGTTGCAGTAGTTACATTCTTCTGTGACTTCATCCTATGACGTCACAGTAGATATATCCTCTGAGATGTCATATTATGACGTCGCACAGAACACATATACTGCGACGTCATAGGATGAAATCGTATAGGTCACAATACCTCTGCGACGCCATAGGTATACCGTCGCAGTATATGTGTTCCTCTGCGACGTCATACTATGGCGTCGTAGAGGGAACAACATCTGTGACGGTATACTTACGACATCACAAAAGTTATATCGTCTTTAATACATCACCAACTTGTCATTACACTCCTGACCAAACTCTTTCTTCTCTCATAAAATTCTACAGAATTTTCTCTCTAAACCAATCTTCTCTCCCAAAACCTCCCAAACATATCTTTCTCAACTTTCCACTATATCAATCTATTTCCAAACACAAAACAAAGGACGTCAACAAACTCGTTATATACATGGTATGTTTTATATATATACTTATATTTGATGAATATATTTTAGTTTAATTTATGGAAGAAATCATTTTTGATTTAATTAGTATATGTTTTATATACTCATTTTGATGAATATATTTTAGTTAATTATTTTTGGAAGAAATTATTTTTGATTTTATATATTTAGGTTCGATATATATATATATATAGGATAACAATCACGTACAAACTTCTATCTTTCGTCAGAACACATAACTTTCAATCTGGGCCCTTGGATCAAAGAATTAAAGGCCCAGATTTGATGCATATCTTTTAATATCTTTTTAATTAATGCATATCTTGTAATTGATTTCGTAATCAATCACCACCCACCCCCCCTGAATTTTGGTGGCCATCCGATCTGGATAATCAAAGGCCCAGATTAGTTCTACGTTCTGACCCGAAATAGGGTTTGTACTTGATTGTTCCCCTATATATATATATAGAGGCACTTTCTAGTGTTATCATAGCTTATTATGTTTTTATGTTTTCGCAATTGCACATGTGTAGGCTAAACTTAATGTATGTTCTCCTCATTTTCATTTGTATGTGTACGCTAAACTTAATGTATGTTTATGTTGTAAAGTGAAAAGTTATGGGTAATATACCTAATGTATGTATTATAGAAGGTAAACTCAATGTATGTTCTTGTCTTTCTCATTTGTATGTGTAGGCTAAACTTAATGTATGTTTTTATGTTTTCGCAACTGCATATGTGTAGGCTAAACTTAATGTATGTTCTCCCCATTTTCATTTGTATGTGTACGCTAAACTTAATGTATGTTTTTACCATTTTCATTTGTATGTGTAAGCTAACCTTATTGTATGTTGTTGGCGCAAGAAAAAATTAAATCGGAGTTGAAACGAAGCGGGAAAGATCAAAATAGTAAACTTGGTGAAAAAAAAACGAAAATCGCAGCCCTTTTATTTTTCATATGCGATTCTCAACAACAATTTTCCCAATTTTCCCTGTCGTGTTAAAAAAAATTTCAGCCAAATTCGTGTAATATATGGGCCCTTGATTTACTATATTGGATGGTGTAGATTAGTTCTACGTTCTGACCTGAAATAAGGTTTGTACTTGATTGTTCCCATATATATATATATATATATATATATATATATATATAGGATTGGTATCAGGTAAAAACCACCCCTTATTGTGCAAACTACGAACTCACCAGGTGCTGACACGTGGGCGCGCGCGCTGCTGATGCGCGCGCACAGTGCTGACACGTGGCGCGCACGGTGCTGATAGTTTGGGCGCACAGTGCTAATAGGATGACCTATTAGCACTGTGCGCGCCAAACTATTAGCACCGTGCGCGCGCGTGGTCAACACGCTCACGCGCGCGGGCAGAGGCGCGCGCGCATCTGCCACGTGTCAGCATCGCGCGCGCTCTGCTGATGTCACTTTGACCGCATCCTGTGGCTTAGATTGGTTCGTAGTTTGCACAATAAGGATGGTTTTTACTGGATAGCTACCCTATATATAAGGGAACAATCAAGTACAAACCTTATTTCGGGTCAGAACGTAGAACTAATCTGGGCCATTGATTATTCAGATCGAATGGCCACCGAAATTCAGGGGGGTGGGGGTGATTGATTACGAAATCAATTACAAGATATGCATTAATTAAAAAGATATTAAAAGATATGCATTAAATCTGGGCCATTAATTCTACGATCCAAGGGCCCAGATTGATAGTTATCCTATATATATATAGTTTTTAGAGAATACTATAATTATTTTTGATAGCTACAGAATACTATAATTTGTAAAGTCGATTACAGAATATTATACAAAAATTACATAATAATACCAAAAATAAATACAATATGTTACATAATTTTATGACAAAAGTTACATAATTCCAAAACTAAAGCTACATAAATCAAAAAATAAAACTTACAAAATAATACAGGATCTAATTTTCCAATTGTTAGAGAATAATGTTAAAAAAAATACAGTTATAGAATAAACGTTACAAAATGATAAGCCGTACTTCACATAACCCAATCTAAACTATCATACACTGAAACAACTAGATCTAATCAAATGAAAACTCCAAACATTGAATCAAAATCAAATTAAACCGAAACAAAATTGAAACCAAATGAAACTGAAACAAAATCACAATATAACCGATTAACAACACGAGTGGATCAGGATCAGGAGTGGGCGGCCTAGTGAAGCGCGAAGGCGACACAGAGGCTCATCTTCTCCGGCGAGGCACTACAAATCAGTCTCACCAGAGTCATGGCACGGAGGAAGAACACGGGATATGAGTGGAGCATAACGGCCGTGCATGAGAGAGGGCTTTAGATCCGTGCTCTTCCCGTTGTTGGTGACGCTGGGAAAGCTTCCGTGGCGGAGACGGACGCGGCTTGGCACTGAAAGACAGCCACAACGTGGTCTGCGAAATCGTCATACGACAACGCGGCCACCAATGGGGGACGCGAGGAAAGACAACCAACGACGGTGGTTTTGTGGCTTCACCGGTCGCAGATCCGGAGCTTTCAACGATGGACCTCCATTCGCTTGAGACTCGATCTACACGGTGAGTAGCGGCGTCGCTTCTCTCTTCTGGTTCGTGCACCGACGAGAGGGTCGGAGGAGGGGCTAGGGACCAGAACGGTGGCGGCAGTCGCTGATGAAGACGACAAGCTCTTCGGTCCTCACGCGATGACCTAGCTCCGATGATGTGCTTCCCACAGTGAAGCATGATTTTGTGAAGCTCAAAGCTCGTGGCCGGGGAAATCAGGAGACCGGGAACAACTACGAGGAGAGGGAGAGAGGTCGGAGGCGACACGAAGTAGGGAGGAAACTGCGTGAGTAAATGAGAGATGGGAGGGATTAGTTTAGGGTTAGATAAAAGAGAAAGCAAAATGTCTATATTGTCCTTGGATAGTGCAAAATTACCAAAAATAATTGAAATTTTGATTTAATTACAACTGTGTGCCATTGAGTTTAGAGCCATCGGATGAAATGGATCTAACGATCCAAAATTAGGTAACAAGTAACAAAACACAATAGAGATAACATTTGAGAACACACACACACACACACACATATATATATATATATGAGCCATAGGATCCCCCAAAAGTGATGTCAGCAGAGCGCACCAAATGCTGAAACTTGGGCAATAAATATATAAAACACCGCACCTTATTGTGCAAACTACGAACTCACCAGGTGCTGACACGTGGACGTGCGCGCACAGTGCTGATCGTTTACGCGCACAGTGCTGATAGTTTGCATTTGTACCAAACTATCAGCACCGTGCGCGCAAACGATTAGCACCCGCGTGTGGTCAACACGTGCACGGGCGCGGGCAGAGGCGCGCGCAAAGAGGCCACGTGTCAGCATCATGCACGCTCTGCTGACGTCACTTTGACCGCATCCTGTGGCTTAGATTGGTTCGTAGTTTGCACAATAAAGGTGGTTTTTATTGGATACCTACCTTATATATATATATATATATATATATATAGGATAATGTACTAGCCGTCCTTATTGTGAAATTGTGAACTCACAAGAAGGTGACACGTGTCGTTTTCGCGCACGCGTGGTACTGGTAGCGCGCACATGGTACTGGTAGTGCACACGTAGTGCTGGTACAATACACACACAGGTGTTGGTACAATACACACACGGGTGCTGGTACAATACACACACAAATGTTGGTACAATGTTTATTAAGGGGTGATTTGTATGTGATACCTATTCTCTCTCTATATTTATATATATAGGGACGAGATAATGTGAAAACCAGACTTATTGTGTGAATTGTGGACGCACAGGAGGGCGACACGTGCCTTTTTGCGCTCGTGCGAGCGCACGTTACTGGTAGCGCGTGCATGTTGCTGGCTGATTGGCCCTGGTGCTGGCCAATCGGCCGTGGTGGTGCTGGTACAACACGTACACAATGTTGGTACAATACGCACACAGTGCTGGTACAATACCCACGCAGTGTTTCTGGCCGATCGGCTGTGTGGTGCTGGTAAAACAAGCACACAGTACTGGTACAATACCCAAACAGTGTTTCTGGCCGATCGACCCTAGTGTTGGCCGATCGGCCTTGGTGGTGTTGGTACAACACGCACACAATGCTGGCACAATACGCACACATTGCTGGTACAATACACACAAAATGCTGGTTCAATGTTTATTAATTCATAAAAACTAATCTACAATCAAAGGCTCGTGTGTTTATAAATTCTAAACCCTAAAACTAAACCCTAAACCCTAAACTTAAAGGAAAGTAATCTCAAAGTCCTAATATGAATAAAGGGAATAAAAAAACCAATAAATAAATAAAAATAAAATCCAAAATCTAAAAGTATGATTTTGACCCTCCAGATGACCTCGGATGGCCGAAAAACATTGTTCATCCGATTCAAAATATACATAGTGCTGGTATAATACGCACACAGTGGTGGTACATTACATGCACAAGTGTCGGTATGTCATATACATGGGTGCTGGTACCACATGTATATGAATAACCAGCTGATCGACAAGGTTTAACCCACTAATCGGCGAGACTAACCAGCCCGTCGGCCAGGTTTGACCCACCAATCGGACGCGTTGCTCATGCGTGAACAGTAGATGTGCGCGCGCACGTGAAAAGGCTACGGGTCGCTCTCATGTGAGTTTTCAGTTCTCACAATAAGGCATGGTTCGCACGTGCAAACATCTCTTACGGTGTTAACCTGTGAACCTCAAATCTAGTTTAAGAAAATAGCGAACATGGTTTGAGAAAATAGCATCCCAGTTTGAGAAAAAAATTGAAAAAAACAGCATTTTGCTTTGAGAAAATATGCTTTGAGAAATTTTTTGTGTGAGAATATTCAACTCAAACCGGAACTGCTATTTTCTTAAACCGCATATACTATTTCTGCGAGTTCGCAGGTTCACACCGTAGCAGCTGGTTCGCACCTGATTTTAAGCATATATATATATATATATATATATATATATATATATATATATATATATATATATATATAGAGATGGTGTAACGTGAGAACCAGGCTTATTGTGCGAACCGCGGACGCACGTGAGGGCGAAACATGTCCTTTTTGCGTGCGCACACACAACTACTGTTCACACGCGCACAACTACTGTTCACGCGTCCAATTGGTGGTTCAAACCTGGCCGATTGGCCATATTGTACCAGCACTGTGTCCGTATTGTACCAGCACCACCATGGCCGATCGACCAACAACAGGGCCGATCGGCCAACAACATGCGAGCGCTACCAGCAGCATGCATGCGCGTTAACTACATAGCGTTAACAGCGTGCACGTTTACAACACGTTAACTACGTAACGTTGCGTATATTAACAAACTCGGAACAAATCCTAAATTCCAAAACGGTTGTGAATATAAACTTGGAATTTATGTTGAGTCAAAATTATCAAGTAAGGAAATGACGAATGACTTGATCAAATCAATTCTATGTTGTCACATGTTTGGGAGAATCCATTTTTCCACTAGTTATCTTGTGAATAGGGTGTCCCGTATGAAATTAGACAAAACACCACATGAATTATGGAAAGGATGAAAACCTTTTTTAAATTACTTGAAAGTGTGGGGGTGTCTTGTTAAGGTATTGACCCATTGCCAAAAAAGATAAAGATCGATCCTAAATAAGTTGACCGTATTTTTATTGAATACGCTGCACACAACCATGCACACACGTTCTTGGTATATATGAATACATAAATCCAAAAATTCATAAGAACTCAATATTGGAATCAAAGAACACCTCATTTTTCGAACATATATCTTCAAGTAAATAAATGAAGGTGATTCAATATCTAAACGACCCTTAAAAGTTGGTGAGAAAATAGTGAAACCCACCAACATGAGGTTAATGAGTTGTTTCAACAAGAAGTTCATGTTGAAGATGAATAAGAGGTTGAAGCTAAAACAAGTAAAAGAGAAATGATAGAAACATACTTTGACCCAAAATTCATGAGCTACGTGGTAGAGGTAGAACCCCCGACTTATATACAAGTTGTAAATTCAACAGAAAGACTTTTGGGTAAAGAGGCTACAAAAATGAAATTAACTCCATCACGTAAAACCATACGTGAAAACTAGTGGGCTTTACTCTGAGGATACAATCACCAAGTTATAGATTGATTTTTAAGAGGAAACTAGAGGTAGATGAAGCAGTAGATAAATACAAGGTCAAATTGGTTGTAAAGTGATACAAACAATAACAAGGTCTTGATTACTTCAATACATATTCTCCTGTATCGAGATTTTTTTATCGGAGAAAAGGGAATGCATTAAGAAGAAAAAAAGGTATGGATCCCTGGATGGGAGCCATAAACCGCTAAACCAAGGTCCAACAAAAATCCAAAAGAAAAGAAACTAAATAACAAAGAAAGAAAAATATAGGTCACCCCGATCCACCTCAACAACCATCAACCCGCCAAAAGCAGCAAGCAAACACCAGACCTGACAGGAGAGACAAGTGCCAAAGAGCGGGGGACGAAGATCTCGCAATTCTTCAATAATAGCGCGACAAAACTTGGGTGCTCCTAGTCAATGTAGCAGTCGGAGACTCGATCCACTCGAGAATGCTAATTAGCTGGCCAACCGCTCTCAAGATGGAAAAGGACCCCTGCTGAAGTCTATCTAGAAAAATTCTTGGCTCGATGACAACCTTATATGCTAGAGACACAAAAGCCCGATATCGACCCACTCTGACCTCAACCTCATTTACCCCACCAGAGAGGTTCATAAGATGGATGTTAAATCGACTTTCTTAAATGAAGATCAAAATGAAGAATCTATATAGAAAAACCTAAAAGGGTGTACATCTCTAAGCCAGAAAAGGATGGTATCTAAGTTGGTAAAGTTCTTATATAGACTTAAACAAGCACCTAAGTAGTGAAACAAAATATTTCATGATGTCATACTAGCTAACAATAATAAGATAAAGAAATGTGACAAGTGATGCACGTTAAAACGACAAACGAAGGATATATTATTCTATGTTTGTACATTAATGACATATTCATAATAGGGAGTAACGATAAGATGGTAAAAATGACCAAAGATTTGTAAAACTCTAAGTTTTCCATGAAAGATATGGAACTTGATAATGTGATTTTGGGCATCCAAATCAAACATTCATAAGACAATATCATCTTAACTCAAGCATACTGCATAGACTAAATACAAAGTTATTTTAAACTTCAATATATATTAGCCAATATTTGTCTAAAAAAGAAGAAAAAAACATTGATCAAGTAGAATACGCGCTAATTATTGAAAGTCTCATGTATCTCATGAGTTGTACCATACATAACATTGCTCTCACGATAAGTATATTGAACTGATTCATGAGTAAAAAAGGGAAAGACAAAGGGAAAATGATCGTAAGAACCCTCACATACTTACGATATGCTCATAACATGGACTGCATTATAGGAGAGAATTTACTATGCTAGAAGGATACTCTAATGCTAGTTGGATATATGATACTAAAGACTGCAAAACACGAGTGGATATGTCTTTACTTTAAAAGGAGCAGCAATGTCATGGAAATCCTCAAGATAAACGATCATAATCAGATCTACCATAGAATATGAGTTTGTAGCTTTAGATAAAATCGGTGAAGAAGAATTGTGGCAACGAAACTTCTTGGAGTATATTCCTGACTCGTCAAAGCGTGTGCCCAAAGTATGTGTGCAATGTGATAATCAATCAATAATGAATAAGACATAGATACTAATGTATAATGGTACGTGTCGACACATGCACCGCTGACACAACGTCATTAGACAATTGATCATGATGGAAGTTATCGCTAATGAATTTGCAAGATCAAAGGATAGTGCTATAGACCCATTAACCAAAGGGTTAGATAGAGATTTTGTTGAAAAGGCATCCAAGGGTATGAGGCTAAATCACGTAACCATTTAAGGTGTTATATGAAGGAAAAACCAACCTAGTTGACTAGAGATCCCAAGATTTAGGTTCAATAGGACAACCTAAGTGCATAAATCTTATGAGGTCATTGTGGGGGTCTGCCTCGTGTCTATTCCTATTATGTAATAATAGTGATATAAAACATGTTAAGGTAAGTTATGCTTTTAATGCTTCCTTGAGCATCAAGAAGCTTTCTTATGTGAGAGTAAATTATGGTCACTTCAAGAGAAACTAATGGGGTTTAGTTATCTTCAACTTTTACAGAACCAGAAGATGTTCATGACCATAACGATCATAATCATGAGAACCAAAATTTGTGTTTGTTGGTAAATGTGTGAAGTTTATCATCATTTACATAAACAACATAATAGTTCAAGGTCATTGCGTCTACTAGTTAGTTAGTAAAGTAAATATACTTTCACAAAGAAAGGTTTAAGGGTGTTACCTACATCACTACAGAGAGGCTCTTGGTCAACAAATCTAATTCGTTGCCCAAGAGGAATATTTCTTTGCCCATGTTCTTGGTTGACAAACCAAAAACATCGCCCAATGTGTCAACTTGGCTGACTAAATTTAAATGTCATTGCAGTTGACGACTTGGCCAACAAAACAAATTCTTCATCCAGGTAACACTTGGGCGACATTTTTTTATCATCGGCCAAGTGTTCCAACGATGTTTCGTAGGTGAAATTGAGTGCATATGTTCCCTATTTTATCCAATTTAGTCCCCAAAAAGTATCATTTACACACTTATTTATCCTTTTCCCTTTTGATCCTCTCGTTCGTTCTTACATATTTAGCTCCAGAGTTTGAGGTTTTAGTATGGAATGAGCATCGAGAAAGAATGAGGTCCTCATAAATGAAGCCAAGGCATTAAGAGAGCACAACGAGAGTCGGATTGGGAAGTTCCTTGCATTCCCATAACATGGAGATAAAAGCTCTACAACATGGAGAAACAAAGGATAAAGAAGGTGCGGGTATAACACGAGATAGGGTTTTAGTGTCACCTACACCCACGTCATGGATTCCATAAAATCAATATAACATCCCAAGTTCTAACGTCCATGAAAACTTATAGAATCTAAGATATATCTTACTAAAATGGATCACCTACTCTTGCATGACACATCGAAATTGTCAACGTGTACATAAATAGACTAAGGTAATGAAAACTTTATTTTATGTTACCCTTTGAGTGATTTATCTAGCGCTTACATGTGGGATCAATCGGTATCTTATTTTTTTATGTACTTGAGTGTCCGTGTTCTGTATACAATATATGGTAATGATTGATGCACCATATAATTATTCCTTGCAATTCTATAATCACCCAGAGAGTTGTCATAATTTCACTATCCTACATCTTACTTTGATAATTACACCAAGGTGAGATAATCATCATGTTATTGACTTCACTTCCCTATAGGAAAGGGAGTGGGGGTAATATAGGATGTCATAATACATGCAATTGCATATGTGTCGGCTTCTACACTTGAAGTTAGAATGTCATCCTAAGCAACTCAATTAGGGACAATTCAATATCTTATATTAATAAAAAAGGGCGCATGGCAACCCCAATATGGAATATAAAGTCTGTTCCATATACCAAGGATTGATCTTTTGTAATTGCTCAGCCTCATTTGTAGATGTTTTAGAAGTTTACACTGAATTTACAATGGCAGACCCATCAAATTGAGTCGTGACTAGGGATCAGACATTAAATCAATTTTTGGTGAATGGTTAGTTGCCTTTATATTTTATCATTCAATAAATTGTTTCCCCGTGCTTTCGACAGCATCACCAAGTCTTTCATTTGATCGATGAAAAATCCACTTCTTCATCCAAGTGTATATTAACTATTCAAAGAAAATATTTGTCATTGTACACTTAATCGTGTATTTCCTACATTTAAACATTTCAGTAGTCTAATTCACAGCCCTAATAGTAAGAAATACTAAAAATTATATATTTAAACAGAATATTTTGGGTAAACTACAAATGCATACCCTAAAGTTGTCACGTTTAACCGATGATTACCCTGAAGTTTAAAGTTAACTGATGCATACCCTGAAGTTACGAGTTGTAACTCAAAACCCCTTTTGTCAGCTAAAATGACAAAAATACCCTCAGTGATTTTTTTAAATATTTTTAAAAAAATATAAATGAATTGATTTTTTAAATAAAAATGAAGTCATTTAATAAGTAAATATATATATAACAAAAGTAATTTTTAAATAATTTTTTAAACATAATTATTGAAGTGTAGTTGAGTGTATTTTCGTCATTTTAGCTGACGGAGGGGTTTTGAGTTACAACTCGTAACTTCAGGGTATGCATCAGTTAACTTTAAACTTCAGGGTAATCATCGGTTAAACGTGACAACTTTAGGGTATGAATTTGTAGTTTACCCATATTCAATTACTGAAAGTAAGGTACACAAATTACATTGAAAATTTACTTTTTTTTATAAGCTTGGTTCTATATTAAAAGAGACACTTTGCCAAGAAGGAGAGAGTCTAAAGGTCAAAAAATACCACGGCCACGATTACATGGGAACTCCATCAACAGGAGATAAAAAGGCTAAGCCTTGAAAAGAAATACGACAAGTCCAATCACAAACGAATAAAAAACGAAAGACAAAGTCACCCCTCATCGTCGTACCCCTTTCATCGTCGTTGGAAAGATCTCATTATTCATTTTTATTGAATGCTCATTTTTCTTGGATGAGGTACTGGGTTTCGGCCCCAGCTAACACTTGGTCATCGATTATATTGGGTTTCTGATATTGGAGATGTTGTAAGTACATTTCGTCAATTTTTTCTTCTACTAGTGATCATTCAATTGTTTTTGGGTCTGTATGGCTTCTTCTTCCTCATAAATCGAGCTTTGGAGGAAGCATACATCAACTTTGGCCCAGTACTCGACTTTGAGTCTAAACTTGGCATACTAAATCCATGCTAGGACGAGTCAGATTTCTTCTCCGATCGACCAAGATATATTACGTTGTGGAATGACTTTCTCTAACTAATTGAACTATATAAATGATTTTGAAATTAAATATCTCTAAATTCAATCACCAAACACATGGTAAGTTAGAACCTAAACCTTAGCTTAATTAAAATTTCAAATCCAAATAAGTCATATTCAATTTCAACCAAACAATTCAACCTAAAATTGAACCTAATAAGTATACCATTGATATTATGACATAAATAAAAATAGATCTAACATTATATATCAAACTCTTATGAAACTATTCCAAACATATCCATGCTAGATTAAGCCTAATTTCCTATTTTTTTCTTGTTCCCATATGAAAAATGTTATGAAACTAAGTAGAACAAACTTTAAACTTGACGTTTTAGTTCATCAAAAATAATCAAAGGCTTCAATATCAAACTTTAATTCATAATTTTTATACATAATACTTTAATGTCAAGCTTTAGTTTACAAAATTTAAAACCTAAAGCCTTTTTAAAATATTACATTAAACTTCACATACAATTATAAATAAATAAAAATCCAAGCAATTTGAACTATAATCTCAAACAATTCCTTTTTCCAAAAATCAATTAATTATAATTAAATTTCAATTTTAATTAAACTCTAGGGATATGAATGGGCGAGTATCTGACCCGGCCCTCACATCTTTGGACCCACCTATACATTTGCGGATAAGATATATTCAAGACAAAATTTTACCAAAGAATAAAATATTGGACACAGGTCCATCCGAACGAGATTGAGGACAATTTGCTTCATGAGAGAGGAAGACTTCTACCACCTAGAAGTAAGTAATATAAGGTCTTGACCCTTTCGTCATTCGCCTTAAGAGGTTCTGCCTTGAGCCGTGAGAGCATTCGCCGTGAGAAATGAAAAGTTATGGTGGGAGAGAGGGTAAAGTTTTTTTCCGCGTGGGAGGAACAAATTGTGAGATTGAGAGATAAGGTTGGTTGTATAGTGTTGAAGAAGAGAGAAGGGTTGAAATTGACGTCTTAGTTTAACCATGTGAAAATATGGAGGACATATATTTGAAATACTAAAAGAGATCAACAACTAAGATTAAAGGAATATATTAACTTATAGAGTAAACTACAAATACCTACCCCAAACTTGTAGCGTTTAACTGATACATACCCTAAAGTTTTTTTTAACTGATACCTACTCAGATGTTTAGTTTTTTAACAGATAGCCCAAGCAGACAGGTAAAATGACGAAAATACTCTCAACTACATTTCAGTAATTACTTTAAAAAATATTTTAAAAATCACTTTTGTTAGGTATATATATGTACTTATTGTCACGCCCCAATTTCAGTAAAACCGAACTCGGAACACGAACGTTTAAGACAATAAAACATTTTCAAACCTTTTAGATAAATCGCTTTAAAACCACCATTTAGTTAATCAAAATAATCATTTACAACTCAAAAGTACGTCCCAACAAGCGGACAAAATACAAGGCGTACGTCGCTAGACTCAAAAAGGAAACCCGGACTCCCGCTCCTAGCTCTTCAAGCTTCGAGAGCTCACCTAGTCTGTCCCGCGACCAGTATCTGTAGGAAAAGCAGCTAGGGGTGAGCGTTCGCTCACCACCACGGATAACAGACTGACTACGGCATACTTAGCAGAACATGTCGGTAACAACAACAACAACCCCAAACACCGGGGACTACTATCCCCAAACTAAAGTAACCCGACTGACACACCACTAATACTTTCCCCAACCAACTCAACAACCGAACACTCAAAGTAGACCCGACACAGCGGTTACGACCTCCACCAAAGACACAAAAGACAACCACGCAACACCCAAGATCACAAAGGATCGCACACCAAACAAGATCACAAAGGATCGCACTCCAGCTGCTCAGTGCCGGTTGCTAACCGGCTGGGCTCGAGCCTGCCCACGCAACTTTACCGATCCCTGTCAGGCCAGGCGGTCGACCTGTTAGCGATATGTACCGAGCTACTTTCCCGATAGCTAGTCGGAAGGGGAGCAACCCTCCATCGCCGAAGAGTGCTCAACCTTACCGATCCCCGTCAGGTAAGGCTAGCCAAAGAATGCTCAACTTTACTGATCCCTGTCAGGTAAGCCAGCCAACCTCCACGCAACTTCCCCCGACACAAAGTCGGGTCCCCAACCTCAGGCAATCACAATCACAAAAAAAGTTCACAACCAGCAACAACACAGGTTCAACACTCCACAGGCACTCATGGCCACCCAAGACACCAACAGTAAAACACGGGTTCAACAACCCCACGGGCACTCATGGCCACCCAAGACACACCAACAGTAAAGACACGGGCTCAACAACCCCACGGGCACTCATGGCCACCCAAGACACACCAACAGTAAAGACACGGGCTCAACAACCCCACGGGCACTCATGGCCACCCAAGACACCAACAGTAAAGTACGGGCTCTCATGGCCACCCAAGACACAAACTAAAACAATCAACCTCCGGGCATAAACAGATGCCTCCAGTAATTCTAATATCGAAATTTCACTGCTCCTACGACACTACTAAGTGTCACATGCATTTCTATTGTTCGATACGTTCCCGTATCATACGACACCACCCGATGTCGCCTGCCTTTCTATTATTCGATAAACTTACTTAACCCACGACACCCAAGTGTCACATGAATTTATACTGTTAACTTTCCCTAGTCAGGGCCGAGATCCGGCTACTTTTCCCTACCTCGTATGCTTTCTCCAAAAGCTCACAACAAGCTCCGGCGTGATCTCGATCACTCGCCTAGCTTTCCCTTTCCTCTGTCGGTGGCACGATCTAATAAGAACACAATTTTAAACACTTTTAAGCTTGCAGGCATAAACTAAATTTTAATAAACTTGACGCCCAAAAGTAACCCCGACAATGTCGATAATGGACCCAGAAAGGCCCGTTTCGCCCGACCCGACGAATCTGCCCGGGATTGGAAAACGTCCTTCCGGGGCTCCGAAAATTCCCGTTTTAATTTCTACGGTCTTAGAATAATTCAAGGGTTCCTATGTAATCGACGGAATCAATTTCCGACTTCCGAGCTATTTAATTCGCGTTTAAAGTTTCTAAACCCGAAATTTCTAACTTTCACAATTTAATTCCATAATTCGTTCCGGGTGTGAATTATCGACTTGGGGATCGTCCAAGACTACCCGAACACGAAAAACCCGATGCCCGACCAAGTGGGCCCCACACGGCCACAATGAAAAATGTTCCTTTTCGCCCCAAAACGTTCCTAACGAACCCCAATCCTTAACCCAACCTTAATCAACCCATTTAAACTCAAACCCTAAAATTCAAACGTACCAAAACGAAAATCAATTAGGTTCTCACCGTAGGGAATGATGACGGGAGCTCGATTCTTCAATCGTTGAGACGATCTGCCGGTTGGATCGTCGGGAAATCACCAAAACGTCACACTTTCTCTTCTCTTTTTTCCTTTTCTCCTTCTCTTTCTTCTCTCCACTTTCTCTCTCTACTTTCTCCTTTTTTTTTCTAAATGGCCGAGACATGCCTTTCATTTCCTTTTAGTTTTTTTTTAAAAAAAAAACTAAACCAAACTCTTCTTATTTACAAACTACCACTCATTTCCCTTTTTGTCTTGTTCAAAAATACCTAACACCACCACTTGTGTGACAAGTGGCAAGTGGGTCCCAACCTTTAAACAAATATCTTGGTAGATATTTTCTGTCAGATTCGCGAAATTCAGTTGTCTTGGGCCCCGAACGGACACTTTTTCCAAGAAATTACGAAACTTCACGGGCTACAAGGAAACGGCTCAACTTAGACCGTTGTGACGACGGCTAAGCTTTTTGGATCCAAAACGGACCTCGAATGGACCAAAACGTCGCTCGGTTGACTTTTCCAACAAAAAGTGAACCTTTCCCAAATTGGTCAGAAAGTTGCCCTGAGTCCCCCGGAACTCACTTTGGTCGATATCGGGGTCAACTTAAGTCCAGTATGACCCTCGAGGTCAGATTTAGGTTCGTTTAAGTGTTTGTCTAAAAAATTTAAATTTTCCTGTTTTTCGCCGATTTGACTGGCGTTGACCGGGAGTGGTTATTACACTTATTAAATCACTTCAGTTTTATTTTTAAAAAACCATTTAAAAAAATCACTTCAGGGCATTTTCGACATTTTACCTGTCTGCTTGGGCTATCTGTTAAAAAACTAAACATCTGAGTATGTATCAGTTAAAAAACTTTAGGGTAGGTATCAATTAAACGCTACAAGTTTGAGGTAGGTATTTGTAGTTTACCCTAACTTATATATACTTACGCGGATTGGATCATATGCAGATTATCCGTATCCATTCCGATAAACACCCGAAAACATGTTGATTGAAGTTTTTAAACTCGTACCCGATCCGAAACCCTACCGATGAGGCAAATCGGATCTTAGGCCAGTCGAATTTACGGGCGGATCCAGATTCGTGGGTCATATGCACACTCCTACAAAACTCAATCAACAAACACACAATAAATTATAACCTAAGAGACAAAATCAATTAAAAACCTCTCCTTATCTTAAAAATCGTGACAACTCATCCCTACCATCCATTTTATAAAGGGTTATATACTTTTTGGTACCCTCATGTTCCGTCCACGAACGATTTGGTACCCTTATGTTTAAAATGATCAATTTGGTACCCTTCTGTTTTGTCCACGGACGGAAGTGACATATTCCGTTAGAAAACTAACAGAATATTCCTCTAAGTTAGTAATCTATAGTTAAGTGGGGTGTGAAATGACGATTTTACCCTTTCTTATTTTAAGCTTATATATTTGATAGACAAAATTACCATTACACCCTTAGTCATAATACAATAAATAAATTAATTAATTTAAAAACAAAAATAAAAAATTAAAAATAATACAATATAAAAAAAATTAAAATTCAAAACAATATATATATATATATATATAAATAAAATAAATAAAAAACTAAAAATAAGAACAGTAAAAATTAAATAAAATAAGAAAATAAATAAAATAAATAAAAAGTAAAATAAATAGATAAATAAATAATAAAAATAAATAAACAGATTAATTTTATAAGAAAAATGAAAATGAAAATTTTAAAAATTATAAATTATAAATTATTCAGAAAATTTTAAAAACAATTATTAATTATTTTAGAAAATAATAAATAAGAAATTAGAAAAATATATTAAAATAAAAAAATTTATTAAAAAATTGATTCAATAAAATAAATTAAATTTATTTATTTTTATGAAAAATTAAAAAAATAAGTTTAAATATAAAGTCAAAAGTTAATATAAGGGTAAAATGGTCATTTTACATTAAAGTCAAATGTCAACTAAATCTATATAAGGGTAAAATGGTCTTTTCATATTATTCTGTTATTTTTTGGTAAAATTTCACTTTAACACCATGTCAAACATTTAATTTCATTTTGATACCCTAGCACAAATTTTTATCACTTTCATAGCCAGCCGTCAGATTCTGTTAACTTTCCATCCAAAATAGGTAAAATGTCCATAATGCTCCTAACTATTACTCAAATTTTCAAACTCATGCCATTGGTTCAAAATTTGAAAATAAGTGAAATGACAATAATACCCTTCATTGTTAGGGTGTTAAACTAAAAAATATCCTTCAGAATTTTCAAATTTTACAAAATCATTTTTTATTTTTATTAATTCAGTTTTTATTTATGAAAAATATTTTTCATTTTTAAAAATACATTTTTTTAAATCTAGTTTTTATTAAAAAAATTAATATAAAAATAAAAATAAACTGTTTTTATTTATGAAAAATATTTTTAAATTCTAAAAATTTAATTTTTGTTTTTACAAATTCAGTTTTTATTTTAAGAATAATATAAAAACATCTTTTTTTTCCTTTAATCCTTAATCATTTTTTTTATTTCCTTAAATTATTAACCAAAGCATTATACTATTAATTAGTAAATTAGTTTTTTTTTGTCATTTTCACCACACGATAGCTTCTGCTCTGCAAAACAGATCTGTGGTTCAAGCTTCTACAAAACAATGCCGCCGCCCGCCAGATCCTCTGAAGCGAACGTCGGCGCCCGCCAGATCCGCCGCCGCTCTTGTCGGAGTCAACCTGTACAGATTGCGAAGAAAGCAGGTCTGTTTCTGCAACTCAGAGGAGGATTTGAGAGCGGAGGGGTAGTGCATGGACTTGAGAAGAGGGTCGAGGTCGAGGGAGGCGTAGGGAGAGGAGGCGAGGTCGAGGGAGGCGTAGGAAGAGGGTCGAGGTCGAGGGAGGGGTAGGGACTGGAGAAGAAGGTCGATGGTCTTCGTCCATCTTTTTTGTAACAATCCAATTCCTCTTTTTTCAATTTTCAACTTCTCTATTTCTGTTTCTTTTGTTCTCTGATTTTGAAGGGGAAAAAATGGACGAAGAAGATTGAAAAAAAAGGGACGAAGAAGAAGATTGAAAAGGACGAAGAAGATTGAATTTTTAATGATTAAGGATTTAAGGAAAAAAAATGATTAAGGATTAAAATAAAAAAAAGATGTTTTTATATTATTCTTAAAATAAAAACTGAATATGTAAAAACAAAAATTAAATTTTTAGAATTTAAAAATATTTTTCATAAATAAAAACAGTTTTTTATTTTTATATTAATTTTTAAATAAAAAATGACTTTTTTAAAAAAAATTGTATTTTTAAAAATAAAAAATATTTTTCATAAATAAAAACTGAATTAATAAAAATAAAAAATGATTTTGTAAAATTTGAAAATTCTTAAGGATAATTTTCAGTTTAACACACTAGCAATGAAGGGTATTATTGTCATTTCACTTATTTTCAAGTTCTGAACCAATGGCATGAGTTTGAAAATTTGAGTAATAGTTAGGTGTATTATGAACATTTTACCTATTTTGGATGGAAAGTTAACAGAATTGGAAGCTGGTATGAAAGTGAATTAAAAGTTTGGTTAGGGTATGAAAGTGATAAAAATTTATGCCAGGGTATCAAAATGAAATTAAATGTTTGGTAGGGTGTTAAAGTGAAATTTTCCTTAGTTTTTTAACCCCATTAACTCAAAACATTCTTGGACTTAAGGGTACCAAATTGAAATAAAAATTCAAAGGGTACCAAATCGTTCGTGGACGGAACATAAGGGTACCAAAAAATATATAACCCTTTTATAAATGGATGCACAAGATGCAAAGTTGGAAGATACTGAATTGTTGGCTTTAGAAATAAACCACAACACATTTGGGTAAGTGACATGTTTTTTATAATTAAACTACAATATTACTTTTTTTCTTGACCAACTCACTATTTTAATCATTCCTATTTTGTTTGAACTTCGATTGACTTCAAAATTACGCCAATATTTATATTATTAAGACCAGTGATGAATATATTCTGGAGTACGAAAAAAATCATTTTTGGGTTGATACGTCTTCATCGATAAATGTTTCATATTAGGGTGATAAAACTAGTGTTCAGTATTGATAATGATATTTTCTGGGTTGAAGATAAAAATATATGTTTGAGGTGATAAAAACATTGTTTACAAGTAATAAAAACATGTATTCATAGTGATAAAAATGCATGATATATTTGATGATTTTTATCACCTGTGTACATGTGTTTTTACAACCTCCACTCCTAGTTTTTTTATCACCTCATTACATCTTTTATCACCTTTAGTAAACATGTTTTATCACCATACTACTTGATTTTTATCATCTTAGTACATGTATTAATCATCTCATCACATGTTTTTTTATCATCGTTGTACAAGTATTTTATCACACCATTACGCGATTTTTATCACCTCGGTACATATTTTTTTTATCACACCCATGACATGATTTTTAATATTTCATCACATGTTTTTATCACCTCATTACATGTTTTTATCACTCCATCACATGTTTGCTATCAACACTGAACAATAGGTTTATCACCCTAATATAAAACATTTATCAGTTTAGATTTATCAACACTAAACACTAGTTTTATCACCCCAATAACTTTTTTTTCGTGCTTAAAAATATATTCATCACTAATAGAAAACCCTGGAAAAAATAAAAATATTGGCGCAAGAATAAAGATAATCGGAGTTCAAACGAATTAAGAACGATCAAATTAGTGAATTGGTCAAGAAAGAAAATGAACCCTTGTCTAGGTGGCGCGGTGCTATTACAACTATTCTCTTGCTTGTGTGAGCGTGGATGAGTTGTGAAGTGTTTTTTGGGTGTTTTTGTGTGACGATGTGACATTATGGTGAAGATTGGGTCTTATATGTGTATGACTTGCACGAATTTTCACGAATTTTAAGGCAAGAAGAGTTTTCAATAGATTTTGCATCTATAACCTAAATTTAATTAAATTTCAATTACAATTGAACCTAAGTCATATTCAATTTCAAGTTTTCATCGTATTTTCTCATGACGGCCATGAGACCTCTCTCTAAGACGTTGAGGCTGATTCCCTTTCCGGAATTTTGTTCGGTACTATTGTCTAGCTATGATTCCTATGTTAAAATTATAGCTTGTTCTTTGGGGAAGGAGGTGTCTGTTCCGTCTATCAACAAGGCCCGAAATGGAGCTTTACCGGCAAAGACGAAGTCTCCGGCCAAGAAGAAACGGATCGAGAAGACCCCGGTTAAGCATCAGGCCGAGCCTTTGGAGGTTGGATCTGCAGGGCGTTTTGCTGCAGAGAAGCCAGCAGAGATTGGTGTTGCGGGCGACCCGTCCAACAAACAACAAGGGGCTGGTGCGACTCGTGCGCCTTTGGATGCGTCTTTGGACGCCATCCCGTTAGGGCAGACTTCTGAGTTGCCGGTGAGTGAATTGGAGAAAGGATGCAAGGTGTTTATCTTCAACCTACCTTACAATAACCTTGCTGATTGGGTTCGTAACTCATTGGGTGTGTTTGGTGAAGTTGTGTCAGTCAATGTTCTGAAGAAACTAAACCGGAAAGGTCGGTATTTTGGATTCGCAGAGTTCAAATCTACAGAGTCTGCTTTACAAGCTATAGAGGTTCTCAACGGTTTCACGCTGAGTGGTTACAAGCTGTTGGTAGCAATTGCACGGCCGAGTTTGGGGCCGCATGGAAGTGCACAGCCATCCCCTGTTTTTCGACCTCCAAAACAGAGCAACATAGCCTCTGGGTCGATGGAGACGGAACTCCGGCAAGCTTCACCGGTTGGTGGCGATTCTGAGTTGCTGTGCGTATCTGCAAGACCTAGTCACATCGAGAAATTTCCGGGATTGGTGAATCAGAAGCCTGATTCTTTGGAACCCCGTGTTATGGATCCTCTCGATTCTACACCCGTGATCCCCGCATCCGTAGATTTCTCCCCCGTGATCCCTGCCTCAGTAAATCTCGCCCCCGTGATCCCTGGCAGCTCGAATCGGTTTCCTTTGGAGGAGACGCTAGTTGACACGAGGGTTGCTTCTGAATCGCGTGGGGAAGAAGAAGACTTGCGTGGGTCGACTGTGTATAAGGTTAGGCCGAATGGGCTTGTTTTTGGGCTAGGTATTTTGCACTCACGGGTGCGCGTTGTTGTCCAGGAACGCAAAATTGGCTCTGTCGGCCTGGCCCAATTGGAGTCTGATACAGGGCCGGATCTTTTAGGATGCGGACCTGGTGTAAGTAATGGGCCACCCGGTGGTTCTGGCCCAGTGGAACTGCAGCAGGTTAATCCCTGTTTGTCTGAGGTTTTTTCCCGTATTGGTACCGATTTGGGCCTTATCGCTACGAAAAAACAGGCCGTGCAATCTCAGGATGGAGAACAAATTAGGGAGTTCGGTTATTAGGGTAGCCCGTGGAAGGAAGCCTTAGAAAAACCGATCTCTAAGGTTGAGCCAAAGAAATACGGACGTCCAAAGAAAGGTCAGCCGAAGGTGATCGCCCAGCCAGTGGTCGTGTGTCAGACAAGAGCCAGGGCTGCCGATAAAATGGGACGTTTCATTGTGAATGTTTCTAAAAAAGATAGCTCGGGTAATTGGAACCATAGCTCGAAGGTTTGTAGAAAGGCAGTCGACCTTTGTTCTTTGAGGCTGGCTCAGTACAAGCAGGGCTCCGAGGATGGGAACGAGGAGCACTTGGACTCGAGTATAGAACAAGCTTTAACACCCGTTCCAGTTGCTAATCGGTTTTCTTGTTTTGAATCCGATTAGTTATGAGGCAAGGTCTTTTTTGTTCTGATTCTGTTTTTGTTTCCCGGTCTGTTTGTTGCTTTTTGTAGCTGTTCTGGTTTGAGAAAAGGTCCTTTCGGATCTGCTCTTGGTATGTGTCTACTCTTTGTAGACCATATCCTTAATAAACTTTTCACTTATCAAAAAAAAAAGTCATATTCAATTTCAACCTAAAATTGAACCTAATAATTATATCATTCATATTACGACACAAGTGAAAAACAACAACTACCAAACATATACCAAATTATGATGAAACTATTTCAAACATATACATACTAGATTAAACCTAATTACCTAACTTTTCTTATTTTATTATATGAAAAGGTTATAAAATTAGGTAAATAGAACAACATATAAACCTAACACTATAGTTTATCAAAAAAATAATCTAACACTTCAATATCAAACTATAATTTCACTGCGAATATTAATTCACTGTCATATACCGAAGGGACATATCGAAAAGAATTTTTTGGAGCCGGCCCTAGGCGACGAGGGGACTTCGGCAGCGGCGCGTGAGTGCAACCGACGACGCCGGCGGGCTCTGCGCTGGCGTCCGGCCGTGTGAACAGGCCGGTGAAGGTACGTTTTTGCATCCTTTTGTGATTCCTGGGTCTTTGGGGGTCGGTAGTCGGAGTGGGGAGTGAGATCCCGTCCGAGGGTGGCGTTTGTGGAGAGCGTGTGTGCCCCACGGTGGTTCTGCCGGCGTGGTTGGTGGTGTACTGTCCGGAGTGGTGTTGGGCATCCGAGGCTGGGGTGTGAGTGACGGCCGATTGGGACGTCGGCGGGACTGTGACGAAGCTTCGGGGGCTGCTGCACGTCGAAAGGGATCGTCTTCCGGTCTTGCGGACCCGAGGCCGAGCATCATCGGTCGGGGGACTTGGACGATTCCGGTTGTTGTGTATCCACGTGTTCGTCGTTACAGGGACCGGATCGGGTGACAGGCGGAAGATCGGAGCCTTGGGCGTATGAAATTCCTATCCTGGAATTGTAGGGGTTTGGGCAAACTAGCCACTGTGGAGTACCTGAAGGGGGTGATACGGCGCCGGAAACCGCAGGTGATCTTCCTCAGTGAGACGCTAGCTCGGAAGGGGGAAGTAGATATCCTGAAGCTGAAGACGGGTTTCCCGGGCGGATGTGAAGTTCCGGCGGTTGGACAGAAGGGGGGTCTGATTCTACTCTGGACAGCGGAGATGAGGGTAACGCCGTACCCTAGTGAGGAGCGTTTTATTGACGTGGAGATTGTAGGACCGAATGGTGAGAGTTTCCGTTTTACGGGAGTGTATGGGGAGGCGAACAGGGAACTACGGTGGCAGACGTGGGACATGATTCGCCTCCTGGGTGCGAGGACAGGGGCCTCGAGAAAATGGATTTTGATGGGGGATTTCAACGGTATCCTACGCAACAAGGAGAAGCGGGGTGGTCGACGGTACCCGGAGCGCCTGATCTCGGGGTTCCGGACTGCAATGAGGGACGTTGGAGTCTATGACGTCCCAATTCAAGGGTATGGGTTCACGTGGCATAGCGGAAGTGAACCGGAGACACGAATGGCAGTCCAGTTGGACAGGGCCTTAATGTCTCGGGAGATGAGGGCGCTTTGGCCGGAGGCCCATCTGGCCAATCTAGGAATTTCGACGTCGGACCATCTGCCTATCCTACTGGACTTAGAGAAAAGCGTGGAGTCTGTGGGGTCGCGTCAGTTCCGTTTTGAGAATATCTGGGCAGAGGACCCGGAATGTGGCTTGTTGATTCAGTCTAGTTGGGGCACCCCGGGTGACCGTGAGATCGGATGTAAGATTCAAGAGATAGGAGCGGCACTGGATACCTGGGGAAAGGAGGTGTATAATGCACTTGCCCGGAAGATATCGCGGTATGAGAAGGACATGCTGTGGTTGAACGGCAAGGAAGACCGATCGAGTATTCGGCGTCGGAGAGCTTTGTAGAAACTATATGTTAAAGCCTTGGAGCAGAAGGGGGAGTTCTGGAGGCAACGGGCCAAGCAACACTGGCTTACGGATAGCGATCAAAACACGAAGTTCTTCCAAGCCTCGGCGTCACAGAGGAAGAACCTAAACAGAGTATCGGAGTTGCGTGATGGGGATGGTAACGTCCTTACCTGGGACTCAGGATTGGGGGATCATATACTGGACTTCTATAAGGTGCTATCTCGGAGGACGAGGGGGGATGGAGTGAACTTCCCGAAATTCAGTCAACAGGTGACAGAGGGGCAGAACAGAGCTCTAATGGGGGAGGTGACGTCTGAGGAGGTTCGGGATGCGACTTTCTCTATGGGCCCGAATAAATCACTAGGGCCGGACGGTCTCAACCCTTTCTTTTATCAAAAGTACTGGGGGACAGTCGGGGAGGATGTCACCAGGTGGGTGAGACGGATCTTCGCAGGGGAGGACATTCCTCGGGAGCTGAATAAAACTACGCTAGTTCTGATTCCGAAAGTGGAGTGCCCAATGTCGCTCAAAGATCTCCGCCCTATAGCCCTGTGTAATGTGGTATTCAAGGTGGTGTCTAAGGTGGCGACAAATAGGCTGAAAGGAGTGTTGGGTGGACTCATTTCTGACACTCAGGGAGCGTTTGTCCCGGGGAGATCTATCCAGGACAACATAATTCTGTCGTACGAGACGTTACATCACCTACGAAATAAGAGACATGGTAAGGAAGGCTGGGTGGCGTTGAAGCTGGACATGAGCAAGGCCTATGACAGGGTAGAATGGGGCTTCTTATGGGACATTATGAGAGGCTTTGGGCTGAGTGAGGAATGGATATATCTGGTCCGTCGATGCACATACTCAGTTACGTACAACATTGTGGCGGGTGGTCAGCAGGCAGGTTTTGTTCAACCTGGAAGGGGGATAAGGCAGGGAGACACTATCTCTTCCTCTTCTGTATGGAGGGATTCTCCCGACTGCTCTAGGGAGCGGAGGGCAGGGGTGATATCCATGGGGTTAGGCTAGCTAATGGAGCCCCGGCATTGACCCATTTGTTCTTCGCGGACGACTGTTATGTGTATTGTAAGGCGGTCCCGGAAGAGATGACCAAAGTGCGTACATACCTGGGAATGTTTGAGGAGGCTTCGGGGCAGGTGGTGAACCAAACAAAGTCGTCCCTCTTCTTCAGCCACAATACTCCGGAACACCGGCGGTTGAGCGGCGTGCAGATCTTGGGGATTCCGGAGGTAAACTCCCCGTCCTCCTACTTGTGTATACCGAATATGATGGGTAGGAGCCGGAAGCAGAGCCTACAGTTTGTTATGGATAAAGTCCTCCGGAGAATCAGGAGGTGGGATGGTAAATTGCTCAATGGGGCAGGTAAATAAGTGCTAGCCAAGTCGGTACTACAAGCGATTCCTACTTATACGATGTGTGTAATGCGGATCCCGAAGGGGATGCTGGAGAAGATGAATGTGGCCCTGGCTAAGTTCTGGTGGAAGTCCGGGGGGGCGGAAGGGAAAGGGGTGATCTGGCAGTCCTGGGCGAATATGTCACGGCCGAAGGAGGAAGGGGGTATGGGTTTTAAGAATCTGTACGACTTCAACTCGGCCTTATTAGGAAAGCAATTGTGGAAACTTGTCACGGATGAGTCGAGCCTTGTGGCTAAGGTTCTCAAGGCCAAATACTACCCGGGGATTTCGGTGTTGGAGGCAGCTCGGAAACCGAATCAGAGTTATATCTGGCAGAGTTTTCTATCGGTACAAGAGTTGGTCCGTCGCGGAGCGCGACGGTCTATTGGGCCTGGTACGGAGACTTCAATTCTGGGACATCCCTGGCTGACAGGTGTGGAAGCAAGGGTGTACTCAGGAGTATCAGGGCTTGAAGGTAAGTTCGTGTCAGAGTTGATGACGACACACGGGAGATCTTGGGATGAGGGGAAAATCCGTTCCTTGGTTGGAGGGGAGGACCAGCAGGCGATCTTGGCAGTTCCGATTAGTCGGACAGCGATCCGTGATTCCTGGTACTGGTCGGGAGACTACTTGGGTCAATACACGGTGAAATCCGCGTATGTCATGAGCCAACAAGACCAGGCCTCTGCCCAGGCACACCAGGACATATGGCCGTCAATCTGGAAGTTAGAGGTGATGCCAAAGGTCAAATCGTTCCTATGGCGTACGTGCTCGGGCTGTCTGCCGGTGGCGGAGAACCTACGACGAAGGCGGGTGGACATAGTGGCGACTTGCCCGGTATGTCAGGGAGGAGACGAGTCGGCTTTTCACCTACTGGTTCAATGTCCAGTGGCTGGCAAATGTTGGGCGAAATCGGGGTTATCCCTGCCTCAGGGAGCCACAGACGATAACAGAGTGGTTGTTAGGAACGCTTAGCACCAACCCCCCGACGAAAGGAGGGCTGATTGGGTGCCTGTTATGGGAAGTGTGGAAGGCACGGAATAAGGTAGTATGGGAAAGTAAGGCACAACCAGCGGCTGGTATCTTCCAGACAGCGTCCCACCTTCAACTAGGGTGGCTGGAAGCAAGAAGAAGGAAGCTACAGGCCCAGGCCTGCCCGCGACAACATCAGGCTAGGGGAGCGGAGGTTTGGAAACGGCCGAGTCAAGGCTCTTGGGCGATTAACACAGACGGGGCTCTCTTCGCAGCAGCAAACAAAGTGGAAACAGGATGGCTCTGTAGAGACGACAGGGGGTTTCTCAGGGGAGCTCGATCCACGTCATTCCACGGGGCCCAGAATCCGGGTCTAGTGGAAGCTTTCGCGATTCGGGAAGCGTTGCTGTGGTTACAACAATTCCCGCTCCAACGAACGGTGGTTCGAAGTGATTGTAAGTTCATAGTGGATATGATCAACAGGGGTGGGGGGCAGCCCTCACCTCTCGGGACGATCGTTACTGATTGTTTTTCCCTCTTATCTAAACTCGAATGCGTGCAGCTCGAATTTGTAAAGCGGACAGCGAACAAAGCAGCCCACTGGCTTGCCAGAGCGGCTTGTTCTAACCCTGTCTGGGAGTGGCAAGGGGGTCATGTCCCCGAGCCTCTTCAACATATCATTGTTGCCGAAAATTAATAAATTAGCATTTCTCTCTCAAGAAAAACTATAATTCACATTTTTAATTTTAATATCAAACTTTAATTCACAATATTTAAACATTAAAACCATTTTCATATACAAGATTACACCTAACATACAATTATCAAAAATATTCTCGAGCAATTTGAACTATAATATCAAACAAATACAGTTCCGATAAATCAAGTAGTTACCTGATTGAATTTCAATTTAAATCATACCTAAATTCAATCATCAAACACACAGTAAATAAAAACCTAAACCTTAACTCAATTGCAATTTGAAGCCAACCTCAACTGTTTTAAATTATAACCGACCAATTTAGCCTAAAACTGAACCTAATAATTAAACCATTCCTATTATGACATAAATTTAAATATACCCAACAAACATATATCAAATTCATATAAAACTATTCCAAACATATTCAGGCGAGACTACAATGATTCCTAATTTTTCTTGTTTTCTAATATGAAGAAGTTATAAAATTTGGAAAGTGGAATAACATCTAAATCTAATCTTTCATCAAACTTTAACTATTTTCCTAAAGTCTTACAAAAAAAAAAGGGTTAAATACTTTTTGGTACCCTTATGTTCGGTCCATGGACGAAAATGACATATTCCGTTAGAAACTTAACAGAATATTCCTTTAAGTTAGTCATGTGACACCATGTGCAGTTAAGTGGAGTGTGAAATGACGATTTTACCTTTTCTCCATTTAAACAACTTAAATTGTACCTGAGAAATTACTATTATACCCCCACATTAATTAAAACTTAAAAACTTAATTATTTAATATAATCTAATCTCATTTACCTTAATCATCTAATCTAATTTAATATAACCTAACTTAAATCTAACCTAACCATCTAACTTAAACCTAACCTATATACCTCGTTCAATCTGATTTCCCCCACGTTTGAGTTCATCTCATTCAACTACTCAGTGCTCCTCCGATCTTCATCACGTCGCTCCGGCTTGTAGTTCACCTCCTCCCATCATCACAGGGTTTGAGCTCTGACTTCGATTTCGGACCACCTGGTTTATGGGCGTGGATATGAAGCGACGGAGATGAAAGGGCGACAATGGTTGTGGAGATGAAGCGGCGACGACGTGGATATGAAACTACGGAGGAGAAAGGGCGTCCTCACGGCTCAATACCCTTTTTGATTCAATCCTACTTATCTTCTCCAGAACGACGGCTTCCAGTCCGACCCATCTTCTCCAGAATAGCGGCGGATTTGAGAATGTTTGGCCGTGGGCCTTTGTCGAAAACCCACGACCTCGCCGGAGTTTGTACAGATCTACCACGGCGAGGTCGGCTTCAAAATAGGCTGGGGTGGGATCTGAAATCAGATTCAAAATAGACGAGGTCGGATCCGAACGGTTCGATTCCATTTTGGTCATCTTGCTTTGATTTTTTAGATTTGAATTTTTAGATTTGTTCTTTTTTCCAAACTATTTGTTTCTGGAAGGACAATGATTGTTCGGGCTCTGGTTTAGAACACTGAATTTTTCTGGGTTTAGTTGTTCGTTATTCTGGGTTTAGATGACGATGAGCAGGTTTTTTTTAAGAAACGACGATGAGCAAGTTGGGAGTTATTGTAATATTTGGCTCCAAAAAAAATGGGTCATTTAACCCAACTTAAGCCATATTTTATCTTAGGCCCATGTTATCAACTAAAGCCCACGTTATACTAGATTGTTGAAATTAGGCTTCAAATGCCCAAGTCCAAAGACCCATGGTTTATGCCCATTTAACTCAACTTAAGCCCACATGATTGACCCATTTTCTCTTATCTACTTATGCTCTGAAATGGGAACAGTAGGGTTCGGATATCTCATTTGGACAGAGAGGTGCGGCAGCTCCTTGTGTAGCGGCGTCAAAGACAAGAGAAATAGAGAGAAACCAAGAAAGTTTGGTTGGTGGCCTCTCTTGTTGATGCCGCAGGAATCAAGGAGAGTTCCTCTTGTGTGGTTGTGAGCAAAATATCAAAAGAAAAGTGGGGTTTTGGTCTTAGCTTCTTTGGCTGCGTTGTGTGACCGTGGGTGTCATTTATTGCTTGTTATTTCATTATTGATACATGAAATGTTGTGGCTGTGAGAGGAGCATATGAATCGTGTGCAACAAGCTCATTTATTGCTTGTGTGGAGGTTTCTGTTTTTTAAAGAAAAAGCAACCATTTTGTTTATGATTTATTAACCACGTGTAAGAACTGCCTCCGGTCAATCCCGGTCGAACCGGTAAATTCTGGCAAAAGTTGACTTTTTACCAGAAAAGTCAACTGATGACTCCGGGAGTCATTCGGGAACTTTCCGGGGCCCAAAAAACTTAGCCGTCGTTACGGTTAGCTTAAGTGGGCCGTTTCCTTTCAAATGACTGTGATTGTGGAAAAGTCAACATTCGGTCAATCGGAGACTTTTATCGACCAAAACAAATTAAATTGGAATTGCTGGATTTTTCTAAGAGCTAAGTGGTCCCCACTAGGACACTTGTCCTTAGTGGCTTGGAGGAGAAGAAATGGGTCTCTAAAGACCCATTTACCCTCACATAAGCCAAAATGGATGAATTGGACCTAAGGGGCACTATGGTTGTCACGCCCCAATTTCAGTAAACCGAACTCGGGACGCGAACGTTTTAAAAACAATAAAACAATGAAACCTGTTTTGGATAAACACTTTAAAATCTCCATTTAATTAATCAAAATAATATTTACAACTTGAAAATACGTCCCAACACGTGGACAAAAGTACAAGGTATCCGTCACTAGACTCAAAAGACTGAACCCGGACTCCGCTCCTAGCTCCACAAGCTTCGAGAGCTCACCTAGTCCGTCCTGTGATCAGTACCTGTAGGAAAAGCAGCTAGGGGTGAGCGTTCGCTCACCACCACAGATAACAGACTGACTACGGCATAATTAGCAGACAATGCCGGTAACACCAACAACAAACTCAACTCCGGGGATCACTGTCCCCAACTCAAGTACTCTGACTGAAAAACACCCACGGTGACATTCCTCGAACGACTCAACACTCAAACATGTAAGTAGACCGACACAACGATCACGACCTCTTCCAAGGACTCAAAGAAACTACGCAACACCAAACAAGATCACAAAGGATCGCAAACCAGCTGCTCAGTAACCAATTCTGTTTCTCGCCCTTTTCCGATCCCAGTCGGTCCAGGCGGTCGACCTGTCTTACAACTTCTCTGTCATTCGCTCTTTCCAACACAAAGTCGGTCCAGGCAGTCGACCTGTCTTACAACTTCTCTGTCCCTCACTCTTTCCAACACAAAGTCGGTCCAGGCAGTCGACCTGTCTTACAACTTCTCTGTCCCTCGCTCTTTCCAACACAAAGTCGGTCCAGGCAGTCGACCTGTCTTACAGCTTCTCTGTCCCTCGCTCTTTCCAACACAAAGTCGGTCCAGGCAGTCGACCTGTCTTACAGCTTCTCTGTCCCTCGCTCTTTCCAACACAAAGTCGGTCCAGGCAGTCGACCTGTCTTACAACTTCTCTGTCCCTCGCTCTTTCCGATCCCAGTCGGTCCAGACAGTCGACCTGTCTCAGTAACCTCTCTCACTCAGGTAACCACAATCACAATCACAAACAAGTTCAACAAACAGCAACAACACAGGTTCAGCACTCCACAGGCACTCATGGCCACCCAGACACCAACCATAAAACACGGACTCAACAGCCCCACAGGCACTCACGGCCTCCCAAGATACACCAACGATAAAGACACGGACTCAACAGTCCCACAGGCACTCACGGCCTCCCAAGACACACCAACAGTAACTCACGGGCTCAACAACCCCACGGGCACTCACGGCCTCCCAAGACACACCAACGATAAAGACACGGACTCAACAGCCCCACAGGCACTCACGGCCTCCCAAGACACACCAACAGTAACTCACGGGCTCAACAACCCCACGGGCACTCACGGCCTCCCAAGACACACCAACGATAAAGACACGGACTCAACAGTCCCACATGCACTCACGGCCTCCCAAGATACACCAACAGTAACTCACAGACTCAACAGCCCCACGGGCACTCACGACCACTCAAACCACCAACAGTAAAGACACGGGTTCAACAACCCTACGGGCACTCATGGCCACCCAAACTCAACAATAATACGCGCTCGCAACTTACCGAGACTCTAACTCGAAAGCCAACCAAAGACACCAACCTTAGTACACGGGCTCTCATGGCCACCCCAACACAAATAATAACACGGGCTCTCATGGCCACTCAAGACTCAACAATAATATCACGGGCTCTCAAGGCCACCCAAACACAAATAATAACACGGGCTCTCATGGCCACCCAAGACACCAAATAAACAATCAACCTCCGGCTTAACCAAAGCCTCCAACAGTCCTAATGTCAACAGTTTCTCAATCAACATCCGGGCATGGTCATATGCCTCCAGTACTCCTAATATCGATAAGTTCACAAACAACCTCCGGGCATGGTCATATGCCTCCAGTAATATCGATCCCGTATCATGCTTTTCTAATATTTAAATAAAACTACTCAACCCACGACACCCCGGTGTCACATGCAATTCTACTGTTAACTTTCCCTAGTCAGGGCCGAGATCCGGATACTTTTCCTTACCTCGTGCGTGTTCTCCCAAAATCCAACCAACGAGCTCCGGTGATGATCTCAGTCACTCACCCAGCTTTCCCTTGCCTCGGTCCGTGGCACGATCTAAAATAACACAATTTAAAGGTACTTAACAACTCGCAGGAATAAACTGAAAATCATTAAACTTGATGCCCAAACTTAACCCCGACAATGTCGATCACTCCTAAACTTCCCAATTACTCGACATTGTCGATAAGGGACCCGTAAAGGCCCGATTCGCCCGACATGGCGAATCTGCCCGGGTTTTGTAAATGCCCTTCCGGGGCTCCAAAAATTCCCGTTTTCGTTTCTACGGTCTTAGAATAATTCAAGGGTCCCAATGTATTTAGCGGAATCGAATTCCGACTTCCGAGTCAATTAATTGACGTTTAAAGTTTCTAAACCCGATATATTACAACTTCTCCAATTTAATTCCAAATTTCGATTCGGTTAAGGATAAATGGTCCGGGGAACGTTTTAAACCACCCGAGCACAAAAATCCGAGCACCCGAGCATGTGGGCCCTACACGGCCACAATGGAAAAATTCCCTTTTTGCCCCAAAACGTTCCTAACGAACCCCAAACCTCAACCATTCATCTTTAAACCAATTCTAACCAAAACCCAACCATAATCAAACCGTTTAAACTCAAACCCTAAAATTTAAACGTATCAAAACGAAAATCGGTTAGGTGCTCACTGTAGGGAATGACGACGGGATGACGAATCTTCAATCGTTGAGTCGATCGGTCGGTCGGATCGTCGGAAAATCACCAAAATCTCCCCTTTTCTCTCCTTCCCTTTCTCTCTCTTCTTTCTCTCTCCATTTCCTATTTTTTTGCTGAATTTCCGTGTATCACCTCCACATTTCCCTTTTAAATTGATTCAAACACTAACACATAGCAAAAAGACCAAAATGCCCTTCCTTTTCCTTTTGTCTTTTCTTTAAAGTAAAGGGTAAAGTTGTCCTCCCATTTTCCTTCCACCACATTCATGACATGTGTCATGTGGGTCCCACACCTTTTTGGAAAATATCTTCTAGATATATTTCAGTCAGATTCGCGAAATTCGGCTGTTTCGGGCCCCGAACGGGCACTTTTTCCAAGAAATTACGAAACTTCACGGGCTACAAGGAAACGGCTCAACTAAGACCGCTGCGACGACGGCTAAGCTTTTTGGATCCAAAACGGTCCTCGAATGGACCAAAACGTCGCTCGGTTGACTTTTCCAGCGAAAAGTCAACTTTTCCCAAATTGATCAGAAAGTTGCCCTGAGTCCCCCGGAACTCACTTTGGTCGATATCGGGGTCAACTTAAGTCCGGTATGAACCTCGGGCTCAAACTTAGGTTCAATTAAGTGACTGACCAAAATTTTTAAATTTTCCTGTTTTTCGCAGATTTGACTGCGTTGACCGGGAGTGGTTATTACAATGGTCTTTAAATAATTTAGGTTTTTATAGCATTTGAGAGCACAATTCAGCACAAATACTTGTGCTAACCGAAATTGGAGAGAGGGTAGAGAGAGAGAGTGAAGCTTGAAGCTTGGAGAAGAAGAAAGGAGAGAAAAGAGGGAGCTTTTGGGTCATTTCTTCATCAAAGGCTTTGTTTCTTCCATTCTCTTCTTCTACTCTCCATTTCTAAGGTAAAGCTCTAAACTAAATTCGTTTTTGATGATTTAAATCCATGGGCTTGGTGTTTAAAGCATGAACTTGTTGTGGGTTTTGAAGTTTGATGTTGGATGATGATTTTTGGAGAGAAAAGGGAGTTAGATGGTGGGTTTTAATTGGATTTTTGGAGTTTTGATGAAGACTCATGATGGGTATTGAGTTATTAATGTTTTTGGAGCTGTTTTGGAAGTTTTTGATGGTTAAAAATGGAGGTTTTTGAGTTGTTTTCGTGAAATCGGAGCTGGAGGAAGAAGAAGGGCGAGTATGCCCAAACCCGTCATGGATTCGTGACGGGTACCATGACGGAGGCCGTAACGGCACGCATCACGGTTCCGTGACGGGTGGCCTCACGGATCCGTGACCCGATCCGTGCCAGGCCTGTTTTGAGCCCTTTTTGGGTGTTTTCATCTAATTCGAACGTTTATCTTGAACCGGTTTGTTTGGGGGTTTTAACTTAGATGTTTGCCTCTTAAACCATATTTGGTTAGCCTTTAATTATAGTTTTAAATTGTGATCCAAGACCTTGGATCCGCGCTCGACGGAGGAGGAAGCCCTTAGACCGCGTGAGAGGACGAGGAGGAAGCTAGCCAGTTCGTCAGCTGCTAGGAGTGTGTTGTTTTTTAGGTAGGGAAGAGTAGTAAACTCTACTCTTAATTTTAAGAATGCTAATAGTATGCCTATAGGATAATAATAATCGGAAAGGTCCTAGTTTGCCTATAGGATGTGATTCACTAGAATAACCGCTTTCAATTATGTTAATAACCGGAAGAGTCTTAGTATGCATATAGGATGTGATTCACTAGTTTAACCGCTTTCAATTATTGGGAAATTGCAGTGCTGGTAGAATGGGCATGACGAGCCTTAGGATTGATTGTGGTTGTGTTGGAATGTGTTCAATTGTCTCAAATGTTGATGCATGTTCCATTCTTTGGTTAATACAAGAGTCATACTAAACTAGATGAATTATGATGATTGTAATGTGAATGGTTGATCCGTGTTATGATTGAAATAGTGAATGTTTGAATGTGATTATGTGATTGTACCTTGTGATATGATCGGGTGAGTGATAGACCGATGGGACACGTTGGGTAAGTCATGCCGGTAAGCGTGGTTGATAATGTGAGTTCGGTGTAGTGTACTTGTTTGGTATAGTGTGCATTGTGGTTTACTTGCCCCGATGTGTAATTCTGGGAGGCTATCAGACCGAGGGAGGTGCCGGTCCGATATGCTTATCAGATTGTTTCACCCCGATGCTACGTGTTCCGGGAAGACCTAGGCCGAGGGATATTCCGGCATGCTATTGTTGTCTCACTCCGATGCTACGTGTTCTGGAGAGACTGTTCCACCCCGATGCTACGTGTTCCGGGAAGACCTAGACCGAGGGATATTCCGGCATGGTGATGCGTCCGGGTAAGGGACTGGAATGTGTGCTGATGCAGTCTGGGAAGGTGGTTGCCTATGGCTCCAGAAAGTTGAAGATACATGAGCGCAACTACCCTACCCACGACTTAGAGTTGGCAGCAGTCATCTTCGCTCTGAAGAGCTGGCGACACTACTTATATGGAGAGCGATTACGGGTGTTCTCGGATCACAAGAGCCTCAAGTACATCTTTTCCAGCGCGACCTGAACATGCGCTAGAGGCGGTGGATGGAGCTGCTTGAGGAGTACGACTTCGAGCTACTCTACCACCCGGGCAAGGCGAACGTGGTCGCCGATGCCCTGAGTAGGAAGTCGGTCCACTGCCTGGCCAGTATATCAGTCCGAGAGTGGGACATGATGGAGGAGTTGAGCTCTTTCAGACTTGATCTAGATGAGGTCACTGATGGCGTGGCCATGTGTTCGTTGGTGGCTCAGCCCACACTAGTTACTCGTGTGCTGGAGGCACAGGCCGAGGATGCCGATACGGCAGAGATCCGGGAGAGGATTACCAGCGGTGTTGACGCTGAGGGTTGGGAGCAGGGTGCCGATCAGGATCTACGTTACCGAGGAGGGATGTTTGTGCCGCAGGGTTGTAGAGACGTTGTGTTGAGAGAGTGTCATCACTCCCGTCTTGCCGTGCACCCGGGTGGCACCAAGATGTATCGGGATATCAGACGGCAGTTCTGGTGGAGCGGGATGCGGAGAGCAGTTGCAGAGTTCGTCTCGAGATGCCTCACTTGTCAGCAAGTAAAGGCCGAGCATCAGCGTCCCGCCGGTTTGTTACAACCATTGTCGATCGCTGAGTGGAAGTGGGAGCACGTCACGATGGACTTCGTGAGTGGCTTACCGAGATCGCCGAGAGGGCATGATGCAGTTTGGGTAGTGGTCGACCGACTGACCAAGTCGGCACACTTCTTAGCCATGAGGATGACTGACATAGTTGACACCTTGAGTCGGTTGTACGTTCTGGAGATCATCCGTCTTCACGGGGTTCCGGTGTGCGTTGTGTCCGACAAGGATCCCCGTTTCACCTCCAGATTTTGGGAGAGCTTGCAGAGAGCATTGGGGACCGAGGTCTTGCTCAGTACGGCTTATCACCCACAGACTGACGGTCAGTCTAAGCGCATTATACAAATATTAGAGGATATGCTGCGAGCATGTGTGTTAGACTTCCGAGGATCATGGGAGGATCATTTACCTTTAGCTGAGTTTGCCTACAACAACAGTTACCAGGCCAGTATCGGGATGGCACCATTTGAGGCGTTGTATGGTAGGCCGTGCAGATCACCCGTGTGTTGGGAAGAGGTCGGAGACCGAAGTCTACTTGGTCCGGAGCTTGTCCAGGAGACGACCGAGAAGGTCGCGTTGATTCGGGAGCGGTTAAAGACCGCGCAGAGCCGACAGAAGAGCTATGCGGATAGACGACGTCGACCTCTTGAGTTTACATTTGGTGATCACCTGTTTCTGAGGGTGAGCCCGAAGAAGGGAATCTTGCGGTTCTACCGCGGCGGAGGCAAGTTGGCCCCGCGGTTTATCGAACCTTTTGAGTTTTTGGGCAGAGTTGGAGCCGTTGCCTATCGCCTTGCTTTTCCACCGCAGCTTGGGAACGTTCACAACGTCTTCCACGTTTCCCAACTGCGGAAGTACACCGCGGACCCCTCCCACGTTATCGAGTGGACGGACATCGAGGTAGCTGATGGTGTTTCGTTGAGGAGCATCCAGTCAAGATTTTGGATACACCGGAGAAGGTCTTGCGTGGCAAGACTATCCGACTGGTACGGGTGCAGTGGCGGCACCAAGGAGCTGAGTCGACCTAGGAGCGCGAGGATGAGGTTCGCGCGAAGTACCCCAGCCTGTTCGACCCTTGAGGTACCTTCTTTTTAATTTCGAGGACGAAATTCTTTTAAGGGGGATAGATTGTAAGAACCGCCTCCGGTCAATCCCGGTCAAACCGGCGAATTCTGGCGAAAGTTGACTTTTTTGCCAGAACAGTCAACCGATGATTCCGGGAGTCATTCGGGACCTTTCCGGGGCCCAAAAAGCTTAGCCGTCGTTACGATTAGCTTAATTGAGCCGTTTCCTTTCAAATGATTGTGATTGTGGAAAAGTCAACATTCGGTCAAACAGAGACTTTTTATCGACCAAAAACAAATTAAATTGGAATTGCTGGATTTTTCTAAGAGCTAAGTGGTCCCCACTAGGACACTTGTCCTTAGTGGCTTGGAGGAGAAGAAATGGGTCTCTAAAGACCCATTTACCCTCACATAAGCCAAAATGGATGAATTGGACCTAAGGGGCACTATGGTCTTTAACTAATTTAGGTTTTTATAGCATTTGAGAGCACAATTCTGCCCAAATACGTGTGCTAGCCGAAATTGGAGAGAGGGTAGAGAGAGAGTGAAGCTTGAAGCTTGGAGAAGAAGAAAGGAGAGAAAAGAGGGAGCTTTTGGGTCATTTCTTCATCAAAGGCTTTGATTCTTCCATTTTCTTCTTCTATTCTTCATTTCTAAGGTAAAGTTCTAAACTAAATTCGTTTTTTGATGATTTAAATCCATGGGTTTGGTGTTTAAAGCATGAACTTGTTGTGGGTTTCAAAGTTTGATGTTGGATGATGATTTTTGGAGAGAAAAATGAGTTAAATGGTGGGGTTTTTAATTGGATGTATGGAGTTTTGATGAAGACCCATGATGAGTATTGAGTTATTAATGTTTTTAGAGCTTTTTGGAAGTTTTTGTTGGTTAAAAATGGAGGTTTTCGAGTTGTTTTCGTGAAATCGGAGCTGGAGGAAGAAGAAGGGCGAGTCTGCCCAGACCCGTCACGGATCCGTGACGGGGTACCGTGATAGGAGACGTCACGGCTCTGTGACGGAGGCCGTGAAGGCACGCATCACGGTTCCGTGACGTCATCCGTGACGGGTGGCCTCACGGATCCGTGACTCGATCCGTGCCAGGCCTGTTTTGAGCCCTTTTTGGGTGTTTTCATCTAATTCGAACGTTTATCTTGAACCGATTTGTTTGGGGGTTTTAACTTAGATGTTTTCCTCTTAAACCATCTTTGGTTAGCCTTTAATTATAGTTTTAAATTGTGATCCAAGACCTTAGACCTGCGCTCGACGGAGGAGGAAGCCCTTGGACTGCGTGAGAGGACGAGGAGGAAGTTAGCCAGGTCGTCAGTTGCTAGGAGTGTGTTGTTTTTTAGGTAGGGAAGAGTAGTAAACTACACTCTTAATTTTAAGAATGCTAATAGTATGCCTATAGGATAATAATAATCGGAAAGGTCCTAGTTTGCATATAGGATGTGATTCACTAGAATAACCGCTTTCAATTATGTTAATAACCGGAAGAGTCTTAGTATGTATATAGGATGTGATTCACTAGTTTAACCGCTTTCAATTATTGGGAAATTGTCGTGCTGTAGAATGACCATGACGAGCCTTAGGATTGATTGTGGTTGTGTTGGAATGTGTTCAAATTTCTCAAATGTTGATGCATGTTCCATTCTTTGGTTAATACAAGAGTCGTACTAAACTAGATGAATTATGATGATTGTAATGTGAATGGTTGATCCGTGTTATGATTGAATGAGTGAATGTGATTATGTGATTGTGCCTTGTGATATGATCGGGTGAGTGATAGACCGATGAGACACGTTGGGTAAGTCATGCCAGTAAGCGTGGTTGATAATGTGAGTTTGGTGTAGTGTACTTGTTTGGTATAGTGTGTATTGTGGTTTACTTACCCCGATGTGTAATTCCGGGAGGCTATCCGACCAGCAATTAGATTCTATTTTTTTTGAACAAAAATCTTAGAACCCTAAACTGGTGTTTTCTTCATCAACCCAACGAGCGTAGAAAACAAAACCACAAGAAAATAATCATTTGAAATTTACTCCATCATTGGGTAATGAACACAACCATTAATAATATTGAAACCACCCTAATAATTTGAACTTGAATCCTCAAACAAACAAAAATTTGAAATTAACAACATATCTAGAATCGGCGAAAACGATCCCCGACTTCTTCTACGCAACTCGTCGAAGCAGATGGATGGAGGTGACTCAACTTATTCTTCGCACCTCACCAGGCACGATGGGAAGAAAATTATTAAATTTTTATTGTTCAGGAAATTATTGAATATTTATTGGTTAAGAAATCATTTTTTTTTTGATAAATGATGGTTTTATTCATAGCTTTGGAATTACATATTACAAAGTTGAAAGGAAAACTTTTCCAAAATAACCTTCTAAGACAAAAAACAACCCAAAAAAAACCACAATCAAGAGACCAAACAAGAACGAGGGGCGACCAATCATGTGGTAAAGTTGGACTCCTCCAACAAGTCTCCTGCCATCTTACAAATGCTGAAGCTATGAAGATGGATATTGGAAATAACTGCATTCACGGGCTCCAATTGCTGTCTGAAAACTGCTGCATTACGCTGAAGCCAGATATGTCAAAGGCAAAGGTAAGCAACCTTAACCCAGGACTTCCACCAACGTCTTCTGCCTAATCCCCTCCAAGCCGACAAGGATGAAACACAATCAAAGGGCGTAACCTAGACAATAGACCACCATCTGAACACCTTGGACCAAATCCGCCAAGAATAGTCACTGTGGAGGAAAAGGTGCGAAGAGTCCTCAAAAAACCGAGAGCAAAAACAACACAACATGTT